>CAOJBJ014796099.1:0-12196 GCA_948291685.1 Euphorbia celastroides | reverse complement strand
TCACTTCACCGGTTGTGCCATTCTTTAGCACGTACCGACCAATATCCAAATCCTCCCATACTATCAGAGTCTCAACGGCGCCCATCTCTAAAGTTTTCAGTGTGTCATCCACACCAAAGACATTTTCCTGTGTCTTGGCTGATTTCCTCCAAGAACTTGCCTACCAATCGTTTTTCTTGAATAAACTTAGTGTTAGATAAAATTTCAATAGACAACTCGATTGCCTGATTAAAACCATCCTCTCCTCCACAGGGAGCATCAACCATAGTCAGAACTTTAGCTCGAAGACGAGGGTCGAACGTTTTAGATTGGCTGAGTTCAGTCTTGAAATCAGCAGATCCAGCCAGAACAAGTCCAGAAACATTGGGCTGGCTGGTGGCAGGATTTATATAAAACTGGGCGGCAAGTTCTGCTGTCTTTCTTATATAGTTGCACCTCTTTTCGTTTCCAAGACGACCAAACCGAGCAGCTGATTGCCCTCCCCTCCCATGTTTTTTAGGCAAGTCGACGCTAAACTTATGCAAAATCTCTCGAGCGTTTCCACCAAGTGTACCAAAGAGAGTCCCGTGGCCATCCATTACAATGAAGCCGAACTGTTCAGGGATGCATTTACGGGCCTAAAAGGCTCGAAATCGATTGTCACCTTCTTCTCCTTCCCATCTTCGTTTACAACTGTTCCGGTGTAGAGGACAAGTCCATTGGGAGGGACCTTGTTGTAAAGTTTGAGCCTTTGCTGAGCAGATGTAATTGCAGCCAAGACAGATTGTCGGTTGACCCGGTTCTTGATGTTAGAAGCAGTTCCATACTCATCGCCAAGCATTTTTGTGACTCGAGATATTTGGTCACGAGGTGGAATGATTAGAGATATCATGCTTGTCCCGTTGCCTCGAGCAGACTCCAGAGATTTGATCAGCTTTTTCGTCTTCCATATCTGAATGCATTTGTCGGTCTCGTGACCCCCAGACATTTTGCAGCAACTGAAAAGAGCTAAACAAATTACCTGTAATTATAGAATCACAGATCATAATCAATAAAACTTCATATCATAGACATCACCTGTTCTGTGTGAAGGAAAGACACTAAAAAGTGAACTTGGAATAGCTCAATTCTATAAACTGATGAAGCCAAATAAACAACTAACAAGAAAACATAAATAACAGTCAATAACAAAACCTCTTAACATAACGATGCATGTGACTAAAATATGAGGTTATCATTAGATAATTTAGATGACAAATTTATTCCTTAATAGTTGAATAGTAATAACACGTCTATTGAAGTGCTAAAACACATCAATAATCTCAACTGTAAGTCTGGAACAAGTAAGAGACCGAGTTGAGAATGAACTAGCTACTGATTATGAAATAAACACTGCATCATCATGATTAAGAACTTAAGAACAATATGCCAATCTATGACAATCCAAAGATTGAGAACGAAGTAGCTAGTGATTATGACGATTCATAGAAAACATGCACAATAAGAAACGCAATTGAGAATGAAGTAACTACTGATTATATATGAATCAATTTGATAGTGGATAGATCAATCGGAACCGAAACCAAACTACAGCGGAATCAGAAAATCAAAATCAAATACATGAAAATCGGAAACTAATATGATTATAATCTATTCCTTTCTCTCCGAAGAAAAAAGAGAAAGAAAAACAGGAACTGACCTGAGAAAAAGTGTGAGACGGCGGAAGAGAAAAGAGGCAGAAAGAAGCTTAAATATGAGGACTGAGCCTTGTAGCGCAAGAAACGGAGAAAATTGCAGCTCACGCTATGTATCTAAGAATCGCAATGCAATTCTACTTGTTTTGTTCTTCACAGTTTAACCATCCAGCCCAGATCAATTGGGTTCTATTAAAAGCCCATGATCATATCAGGCCCATAATGATTATGACTTAATAACTTGGATCATAATTCCGGTGAAGACCATGGTTACTTTGTTTTTTTTTTCAAAGTTAATCTTACTTTTCCCTTCATCACTACTGGATTAGTGAGATGAAATTGAATCTAATGGTGATAGTGGCAAGATAAGAAGAAAATAAAAACAAAGTCACTGTAGGATATGCTCATAATGTATTAGGAATAGATCTAAGACATGTAGACCATTTTAGAGTTACACATGGGTGTACTAAAGGGTGTGTTGAAGAAGCTTTGAGATATTACTTAAAATTATTTTTTCTAAAAGCTTCATTTTAAATTTTTTTTCCTATAATCAGTAGATTGTGAATTTGGAAAATCTGTTTTTACAGTTCTCAATTTATTTATATGGAGAATCAATATGTATTGTCGAAAGCCAAAATATGTTGTTACATGAAAAATTTGAGAAACCAGCTTTTTTGTTTAGCAGCTATAAATAAGTGCTCATTTTATTGTAGTTGTGAAGTTATTTGACTTCGTATACCATATCAACCTTGCTCAATCATTGTTATACTTTGAGTTGTTTCTTCACTGTTCTCTTTTGGAGAATGTCATAAGTATGATTAAGGGCATAATGGCGTTTATTCTCTTTGGAGAATGTCATAAGTATGATTAAGGTCATAATGGCGTTTATTCAGAGAATTTCATTAATGTGATTAAGGGGCATAATGACGCTAGTTAGAAGAATGTAATAAGTGTGAGTAGTCGGCATAAAATGCATTACTCCAGGATAAAAGGTGAAAGTAGTCGGTCACTTATAGAAGTGACATTGCCTCTTAAACTTCTTACCAAAATATGTCTCCACAAAAGCAGTTTCGGATAAAGACATTTGTAATAAGCAAGAAGTAGAATTTATTGGAATAAATTCAGGGTCTGTTTGACATTACTTTCAGAGTTGCTTTTCCTAAAAGCTAATATCACAAACTTTTCATATAACATCATTTTCTTTTATTTTAAGAGTGCATTTTGATTCTTTATATCAAAAAATTGAGAACTGTCAAAACAGATTTCCCAAAACTATAATCTGCTGCTTTTAAGAAAAGCTTCAAAATGGAACTTTTGGAAAAAGCAGTTTGGGAAAGCAGCCCCAGACCCTAAATATAAATAAGTCTTAGACATGAACATTATAAAATATAAATAAGTCTTAGGCCTTTCTCGATATCTATGATGGGTTCGTGAAATTCAGATGACCACCAGAAAAATAGAATTTTATATGGGATAAAATTCCAACAAGGATTGAATATTAATCGGTGAATCCCTAACAGTTCAAAACTCAAAATTCTATGGGTTCACATCACACGACGCATAAAGTCTTCAATAAGGATGTAAAGAATCATTAGAGGAAGCTTAAATGGAAATCAAGAAATTAGATTTATTAAAAATTGGTTGAACCTATATTAAGTGCACTGTTGAGGGGCAGATAAGATTACAGATTATTCCTCTTTAGATTTGCTGATTTCAGTATGTTATCTTTTTCATAGTTAAAAGAGCCAAAAAAACCCCAACAGTCTACATTCAATTATTAACTTGTATCACTAGAATCTACAAACGAACAAAATGAAACGATTATATACTCATCAAGATGACGGTACAGCAGCTAATAGTTGTCGGGGAACACGCTGTCTTATCTCTTCAAATGCACACAAAGTTTCAGAATCGAGAGCTCCCGCAAACTGCACGAACAAATATATTGTGTTGTTTTCCAGCTTTATCTCCACATGAATGAATATGCTTTTCTACATAAAAAAAACTTGTGGATAATAATCTCACCTGGTGAGCCCTATAAGCGAACTGCACGCCTTGAAGCACTAATGCTTCTTGGTTGCATTCTTTATCTGAATTCCGTCCCACATCGAGCTCCATTTTCACTCTCATTATGTACATCTTCACCAGCTTCATCGAACCCTCCTTTATCTGCACCGTTGATTACCATCACATCACTTGCATTCCGTTTCACATATTCATTCTATGATCAAACTACCCTTAAAAAACCGTACCTCGCTAGCTATTCCAGAATCGAGCAGCCAATTGGTTGGAATTTTCAAGTCCTGATAACTGCGTAGTACCGAGCTTCGAAGTTTGATCAACCGTCCAATTCCTCTCTCCGACCTTCATAATCAGAAGGAAATTGAACAATTTGGAAGTATAAAAAGCTTAGAGTTTGATGCAGAAAATGAGAAAACAGAGCAATGCTTACTTGTCAAGCAAGATAGCCATCTTTTTGAGGGTCATTCCACATGGAACGCTAGGATCATCCTTGAAGGAATTTACCTCCCTTTCTAACTGCTTGAGAGCACGGTACTCAATACCAGCTTCTCTGATGGCATCAGCCTTCCTCTCAGGCCAATTGAAATGCTTCAACACCGCTCGCTCGTCTGCCTGTTCAAAACAACTTATATGCTTTTATGGTAAAAGGTGAAAAGGAAACAACCCAAAAAAGATTACAGGCACAGAAGCAAAGTATAGCATTGCAAAATCACAGCAGAGTTTCAAAGCATCCCATCATATCAGCAGCCGAATCCTAGGGGAATCAAAATCACATTGCATGAAATTGATAAGCAAAAATGTCTCTGCCCAGGTGTAGAAAAAAAGCATGCGTCATAATGCAAGTGCTAGAACGTGATAAACAACAAAAGATGCACAAAATCTTATGTTCCAAAACACATGATCCTGCAGAAAAGTAGGTTACAAGCTGGTTGCAGCTTTCACTTCCCCATACTAACTGCTAGGAACTAGCCAAGTTTAAATAAACATGATATATGCAAAACGGTTAGAATGTTCAACCTTATAGAGCCCATGTCATTTATTTTTACTCTAAAACATCAATTCATCAGCTTTGATCATAATAAAACAATTAACCAGCATGAACTAACCAGAAAACAATATCTCTTAGAACAAAGCAAAAGGTTTATGAGTTGCGAGTCTCCCTAAGCAAAATAATTTACCCACGGACTCAGCCATCATAGCAGATACTATCTACTCAATTAGCACATGAAACTTAAGGTTCGCATGGAGGATTTGGAGGAGAAAGAAATTATTAGATCGAGTTAAGCAATTTGAAGATATATTGCAGCCTCTATAGCAACAGTCAATGTATCTGGCCTTTGGAAAGACGAATTCTGAAAATGGAACTGAACAAGGTAAAAAATGTCTTGCATTCAGAGCCTAATTTCTCAAGTGCTTTGGGCTATCCTTTCCTAAATCCTGCAGAATTCTAGAGATTGCCTGCAGAATTCTAGGGTCCACGATCACTTATGAACAGTTAGATGATTTCTTTCATATAGGAGCAGAACAGCAGTAAAACAACTCAGCCAGCACAGCAGCAACTGATAACAAACTCCTAGAAAAACGTGGAAAGGATTTGAAAGTTACCAGCGTAGAGAGTTCATCATTAAGCCAATCAACAAATTGCAAGACATCTTCAATGTCTGTACAGGCCAAAGCCACCACTTTTTGGATAAGTCCATTGATGAAATCTCCTTTTGTTTCAACATCAGCTTTTATCTGCAAAGTTCAACTCAGAATTAACAATCATGATAAGGCAAACATTATCCAGAATCATCAGACGCAGATATAAAACACCATCTCATACAATGAAAATTCAAGGTAAGCAATGTGCTGGTGCTTACAGCTAACAGATGTGCTGAGCGGTTTTGAATCTCTCCAACTATGCTATTGTGAACACTGGTGGCGGTTGAACCAAAATGATTTCCTGGACCTCGAATATCTTTATCCTCCTGTTTTGTCAAAGAGCGATAGAATTCAACAATTGCCGGAGTTTTCGGAGCCGAGGCTTTTCTCGCTACAGGCCTCATTGGAGGCGGCGGTGGTGGTGGTGGAGGAGGCGGCAGCAATGAGGAATCCGCTTGCGTTTCAGTTAGCGCAGGAGCTGGTTTAGGGAGGAGACGCGCCGGCGGTGGCGGCGGTGGAGGACACGGTGCCTTAATTGGCAACTCATTCAACTTATTAGCGGCGCTGCTCAATTTCAACCTCCGAACCTCCTCATTTGACTGCACAAATCACAATAACAATCAAAACAATTCGATAACACCTTTAAATTCTGTTCACCGTCGAAAGGAATTGAAAGAATCGGAAAAGAGTACGGACTGTGACCTGATGACGATCCAGAGCAAGCTTCTTGTTCCGAGAGTCCAATTCTCTGTTCAGCGAATTCGCCTTATCGAGCTCCGCTTTCAGAGACGAAACTTGAGACTGCAACTCCTCAATCAAACGCTCCTTCTCCTGTAAAACCTTGGCAATACCGATATCCTCATTTCTCCGGGCAACGGAACCCGTCAACCTCGGCCTCCTTGGCCGCGAAAGTTGGTTTACCGGCGAGGCGACGGCGGAATTGTCGGCGGATTTGAGCAAGGGAGACCTCCGGGGCTTGTTGAAATCAGGGGAAAGTGATTTGGCTGCAGGGGAAGGGGGAGCGTTGGAAATGTGAGGCCTAGGTTTGTAGCGGGAAGGGGAAGAGAGGGGATTTGACATAGCTGAATCAGTGAAGCAGAGATTGCATAGTAATGGAGAATTGCAGAGAGAGTTGAAGAAGGAAACCCGTGTCACTGCAGAGCTCCATCGCCATCATCACCTCACCTGTCAATGCTTCGTTTTATGTCATTTTGGAATATAATGTAATCGGGTTAATGCTCAATTTCATATTTAAACTATACTCAAAAGATATTCTCACTAACTAAATTATTAAAGTGTTTCTATAAGTATTTTAATTTTTTAAAAAGACCGTGTAAATATCTTAATTTTTAAAAAATGCATCATTTTACTATCTTAGTGACACGTGTCAATATTTAGTGAATTTGACTTTTAAAAAAAGTCAACCTTTAACTTTTGACTAGCCAACCAAAAGTTAACACGTAGCGTTGAGATAGTGAAATGACGCAATTTTTGAAAGTTTGAGTACTTACCACTTTAATAGTTTGGGTACTTGAGAAGATTTTTTGATATAATTTAGATACTAAAATAAGCATTTGGCCTAATATAATTCAATGGAGCATTATGTATTTAGAGTTGCAATTGCAGCTCCTTTAAACATGTTTACATTCATATTAATTTTGCATCATTAATTTGTGGGTGCTTCAAAATTTAAAATTATTTTATACGTATCATTAAGGTTCGATCCTTGATTGATGTTTAAGAATGGACTAATTTCTACCGCTAAATCACACCCTTAAAATTCAATTTAGCATTATTAATTTGCTAATTATATACATGAATACTATAATATGACTTTATTTCTTATGAAGTGTTAATACCTTAATTTTCCAGATGCTGATAACTTATTTTATTTGATTGTTTCTAAATGAGTGGACTTTATTGTATAATTTAACAGAACAATAATGTAATTGACATAAACTTAGTTAAACATTTATTTTGTTTATATAATTAAATAAATGCCACGGAAAATGTTGAATCCAACTATATGAGTCCTTGTGCTTCAGCATGGGATTAGAGTTCTTAAGAGTTAGAAATGCGTTATATACTCACATGTAATTCAAAAAATACTTTAAGTGATTAAAGTTATTTTATCAATATAAAGAACGTTTATGCTCCAAGCCAAGTAATGTGAGATATCCAACACACTCACGCACACTATAAACAACTAGAATTAAATCTTCACCAAAAGAGACCCTAGCCGTCAAGAGTCTCCTCCTCTTCTCAACATCGTGTTCTTTATTTGTGAATTTGTTTGATAAGGAAGGAGAAATAATTTGTTAAGGTTTTTTCTCCTTCCCAATCTTTTTTTCGTGTCTTTTATTTTTTGTTTTTGGTGTATTGTTGATAATAATCTGCAGATACTTTTTTTATCATTATCTGTATGATTGTCGTCTTCAATCACAAATTTGTTGCTACAAAACTCAATATTGATTTACAGTTGGGTTGGACGTCATCGGCCTTTAGACAAGATACTTGATTATCTTGTACACTTAGCACCCCAGATCTCTTTGCATTCAGAAAAAGAGTTTCAGATTTGCAATACTGGTTGAAGTTATGGAGCAAGTAAGTACTTGATGATTGACGTCTTCAAAATCGTTAGTTGGAGATTATGAAAAGTTAGGTTGCAGTTTTTTTTAAATTTTGTCTATGGACATGTTTGCTTGTTACAATAGTAAGTTTAGTTTGTTTGTATTGTCGTGTTTTGTCCGATGTTTTATCATCGGTTTATTGTTTCTATTTTTTAGATTGTTATATTTTCACTCTGCGAATCGTGTTGTATTTAATACAACAGATTCTTCGACATGTAGAGGGACTTGTCCACCTTGAACAAGAACTGTAATTATCTCTGATTTGATTTTATATTATATTCTTAAGTCAAAAAAAATCTCTACCAATAACCTCAACATAAATTTTTAATATTTAAATTTAAAATTATTATTAATAAATATTTAGTCTGACGGTTAAAATCAAATCTTATACCTTTAAAGATTTCTAATTTGAAACGAAACGGGAAATTTATTAATGCAAGGAAATTGGAAAAAAATAATATCTTAAAAAATGAAATTATAAAAAATTAGAAAAAACCAACTAGGTTATTATTTTAATTGATACACTTTCTAATATGGGAGCGAGATGTCTTGAGTTCGAAATCTAGTCCCTTCAAAGTTTATATAATTATTAAAAAAAATTGGAAAGAAAACATAACATGTATAAAAGACCTACTAAATCATCTTGTTTTGGATATTTACATGTCAACTAGTTTATTTTAGTTTATTTCTCGCGCGATGCACGAGTATATCATTTGAATTCGATTGTTTAAATAATTAAAATATTTTATTATATTATCCACAAAAAAATGTAAATAATATTATAAAATCCAGTTTTTCCAAATAAAATTATCATAAAAAAAGTTAAATAAAATATGAAAAATTAAATTTTTAAAAATAGATTGTTAGAGATGTATTTCTCGATAATTATCTACTTTATCAATTCAAAGATAAATTTAAGAAATATTTTAGTTAATAATTATTTATTATTAAACTTTTATGGGTAAAAAGGTCTTTTATTACTTCTTTATTTATATATATATATATATATATATATATATATGAGTAAGTTTTTTCGGATCCATATCATATTCTTAATCCTCACTTTTCATAAGATTAAACAAATATTATCTTTGTGGTTTTTTTGGAATTTGTGACCACTTCCATCGAGTTTTTGCAACCACTGACCCACTTTCTAGCCTCCTCATAAGCTTATAGTTTTAAAAAAAAGTATTATTATTATTATTCATGAAAAAGATATATAACTTACTCTCCAATAATTAAAAATAGACAATTACTTTCCCACGTAATAATTGATTATTGTACAAGATAAGACAAAAGGAAAAAGAAAGGCTTCATACATCTAACTTGATATTGACATGCATTGTTAAATCTTTCTTTGGATCCGTGAAAGCAAAAGCATTACATTGAAATTGATTATAATCCAGTATTCGTAAACACTGTGAGGCATTAAAACTAGAGCCGCATTTTAGATCTAAACAAAATATTAGATCTAAAGAAAATATTTAAGGTGAAACGTATTCGGATTTCTGAATTTGTATATTTTTTTGTTTTATATTTTTTAATTTTTAAAAGTTTCTTTCACTCTCCTTAACTTGCAAAAAAGTCCTCTGGAATCGGCTGTCAACTTTTGATTTGATGAAATGTTTGAAAAGTCAAAGCAATCAGAAGTCCACATGTGACACCCAAGATGAAAAGAGAAAACTTTTTAAAACTTTTTGAAGGTGTGAGAGAAACTTGTTGAAAGTTCAAGGATGCTAGACGAAAAAATAGACAAGTTTAAGAGGATCTGAATGGGTTTGGCCATATTTAAAAGATAATAAATGTGGTTTTCAATTACTATAAGTTGGATTTGAATCGTTTTGTTAGTATTTTTTTTTAAGACAATATACCAATAAATTTTTATTTCAGTCTTTCATATTAAGATTTGTTGCACATAACTCTACTCTTACATAATCAATGCTCCTCTCATAATAAAAAAAGGGCAAATGCTCTTTAATACTTCTAAATTTATCAATTTTTACTGTTCCTGTTCCTGAACATCCAAAATCTGACGTGACTGCTGACATGGTACATTTTTCTTGAAAAGTTAAAGGAAACCACATCAGCAGTCACGTCGGATTCAGGGACACCGAAGGTATGTTTTAGACAAAGTTCGGGGACAGTATTGGCAAATTGGAACAAACTTAGGGATATTATTGATCATTTTCAAAATTCAGGGATAGGAACGGTAAAAATTGATAAATTCAGAGATATTAAAGAACATTTGAACTAATAAAACTGATTCGTGCATGTGTCACATAAAAAAAGATATTTCATAATTATATAGAATTAAGGGATAAGTTCAAAAAAACCCCCGATGTTTCAACTTTGAGTAAAAAACCCCCTGATATTTAAAACCAAGCAAAACGTCACCTGATGTTTGTCTCCGTCAGCAAAACAAGGACATTCAGTTAACAGAGTTAAAAATGCTGACGTGGCAAGGGGCTTTTTTGTCAAAACTCATTCTTTTAACCCATTTCAATAAAAACTCATTAACCCTACCCATTAACCCAAACACCAAACCCAAATATCCAACCCGCCACAGCTCAACTGCCGGAAAATCGCGATTCCGGCAAAGGCCAAGAAAATCCGGCGAAACCCCCAAAATCTGGTGAAACCCAAAAAATCCCCCTTTTAGTCGCCGTCGCCGGAAACCGCTGCACGTCCCTCGCCGTCCCGCCGCAGCCCCATCGCCCCTCCACTTCCTGTGACCGCCACCCGGACGAGCACCGCAACCCATTTCACCAGCTTCTGCCTCCGCAACCCATTTCACTGGCTTCTGCCTCCGCGACAGCGGCTGAAAGGGGAGTAGGAAAACGGCGGGGGAGGGGTCGATTCGGCGGTTTGCCGAAGGGGAGAAGGAAAACGACAGGGGGAGGGGGGGGGTCGATTCGGCGGCTTGCCGAAGGGGAGAAGGAAAACGGCGGGGGAGGGGGTCGATCCGGCGGAGGGGGCGGGGCACCGACAGCGGCGGGGTGGGCGGCGGAGGAGAGGGTAGGGATTAGGTGCCGTTGGAGGAGAGGGTAGGGATTAGGGCGGCAGAGGAGAGGGTTGGGATTAGGGCGGCGGAGGAGAGGGTTGAATGGACGCCGGAGTTTGAAGTGCCGTCGCTGGAATTGATTCGGCGAGGTCGATTCGGGGCGGGGTCGATTCGGCGGCTTGCCGAAGGGGAGAAGGAAAACGGCGGGGGAGGGGGTCGATCCGGCGGCGGGGTGGGCGGCGGAGGAGAGGGTAGGGATTAGGGCGGCGGAGGAGAGGGTAGGGATTAGGGCGGCGGAGGAGAGGGTTGAATGGACGCCGGAGTTTGAAGTGTCGTCGCCGGAATCGCGATTTTTCGGCGCCGGTGCCGGTGTCGGCAAGGGATTAAGTTAGGGTTGGGTATTTGGATTAGGGTTAGGGTTCAATATGAGTAAATGGGTTATTAGAGTTAGAAAAGTGAATTGGACAATTTTGCCCCTTGTCCACGTCAGCATTTAACTGGAGTTGGACGACCGATCCTCTTTTTGTTGACGGAGACAAACATCAGGGGGCGTTTTGCTTGGTTTTAAATATCGGGGGGTATTTTACTGAGAATTGAAACATCATGGAGGTTTTTTGAACTTATCCCTATATTTTTTAAAAATTGTGTTTTTTAATGTAACACCATTTTTTTTCATAAATTTAATATTTCTATATTCTAACTATATTACTTGTGAATTATTATTTATTTATAAAGATTTGAGTAAATTTCAAAAAAATATTCATTTTATTATGATTTTTTAAAGTTATCATCGGTTTTAGTTAATATAAGGGATAATTACAAAAACATGTCTTGTATTTTGACTCATTAACAAAATGAGGTTTGTGTTATTGTTTTTCATAAAAAGAGGTCTGTGTTTTTAAAAAGTTGACAAACAAATGTTATGTCACGAAATGAGTTAATTATTCTCATTTTGTTTGAAATTTTATAGATTAATTAATTAATATACATATAATACACATTCATGAAATTTTTTGAAATTTTTTAAAAAGTGTAGATATTTTGTAACGTTTATTATTATATTTTAATTAAAAAATAACTCTAATTCTTGAAAAATTTCATAATTTTTCACTAATGTGTTATATTTTTGTTAACTAACATGCAAAATTTCATAACAAAATGAACACAATTACACCATTTCGTGACATAACTTAGTATTGAAAAATATTTGTTTGTTAACTTTCCGA
>CAOJBJ014791815.1:0-12319 GCA_948291685.1 Euphorbia celastroides | reverse complement strand
TTATATTATCTATAGTTTCCCAATTCTTCAACCTTCCTATGTAATTCACTCATCTCTTCAAGATCAACAATCCTCTGCAACAATCAACCGCCTCAAAGTTCTCACGATATCGGATTTGATTTCAGCGCGGTTGAATTTTTCACCGTTCAGCTCGTTTTGGCGGTTACGCGATGGGATCTCTCAAGAACGACGCCGTAGCGGACCAGATTGGAGAGGAATCAGCTAAGGAAGCGATCTTGTACGTTAATGGAGTTCGCAGAGTGTTGCCTGATGGTCTAGCTCACTTGACTCTCCTCGAGTATCTCAGAGGTAATGGTTATTGAGTGATGTCGCTTCTTCTGCGATGATTCATTGGAACTGTATCGGATTATTTGTTTTGTCAAAGTAACTATGATAAAGGAGAGCTGATTTGAGTGTTAGTTAATATTCAAGTTGTGTTTCTACTCTATTGCTGATTTGTGAAAGTATCTTAGAGGTAATGATTATGGAGTCATGTCACTTCTTCTAGGTGATTCATTGGAAGTGTATCGGATTATTTGTTAGTGAGCTTTGTTTTGTCGAAGTGACTATGATGAAGGAGAGCTGATTTGAGTATTAGTGATACTCGAGCTGTGTTTCTACTCTATTGCTGATTTATCGCCTGGCATGCTGTGGTCTCTTAGAAATTCTGAGGGAAAAATGATTTGTACAGTAAGTAAAAATTTTAGCTATCTTCTCTTCGTAACTTAGTTTGACGATTTGAGTCCTGTAGTGTTGAGTGATGTTTTTGTCACATCCAAGTGCATCAATCTGTGTAATTTAGTTTACCTAAAAGATTAGCCTTTCTGTTTCTTATATTTGGATTTTGACGATGTATAATACTTGGGTGGGCATTTGGTACTTCTTGATTTGATACGACTTAGCATAAGCTTGTGCTGGATGCACTTTGCAGCTGCGAGTTTAGTGGCTGAGTTACTTGAATGAATGCAGTTGGCACTACATACACAAAATTTGGTTTTCATTAGCAGGCTATGTCACAGCCATTCCTTGAAAATCTCTTCAACTATATTCATAGTTCTGTATTTAACTTTTCTTTTATTTTTGTGAAGACATTGGTTTGACGGGAACCAAACTAGGTTGCGGTGAAGGTGGTTGTGGGGCCTGCACTGTTATGGTTTCTCATTACGACAACAGGCTAAGGAAATGTGTGTGAGTCACTTTCTCTGTTTTTCACTTTAGCTTTAATTTACATTTTTTCTAGGTATTTCAAAGTGTCCTGGAACTTATTTTGTAATGTTACCTTGACGATCTTTTCCAGGCATTATGCTGTCAATGCATGCCTGGCCCCTCTTTACTCAGTGGAAGGAATGCATGTAATTACAGTGGAGGGAATTGGAAACCGTAAAAGTGGCTTGCATCCCATTCAAGTAATTATTTATATTTTATAGTGACTCTTCCCCCGTACAGTACAGAAAAGACCTTTAATGATTTCAAAATATTAGATGTTCATAGTTGGGCACTAGCTAGTAGATGTCACAAATAGCATGTATACTTTAGACCTTCTTGTACACATTATCAAGTACACTTTTTTCTAGATCAAATTCTTCTGTTCCATTGTGATGCATCTAGATAAGAATCTTCGACATGTTAAGTTTATTTGGAAAGTATGAATTCTGTGTACGAGGAGCTAATTGAGTTGAAGTGTTTAATTTAGAAAGTTCGTTGAATGTTTTTGTTTGTGTGTTTTATGATTCTGCAATATAAAATAATTGATCAAGCAATACTCAGAATCAATTTTGTTTTTGATGACATTGAAAAGTTCATGGATATCTTTAATGTTTGCAGGAATCATTGGCACAATCACATGGCTCCCAGTGTGGATTTTGTACTCCTGGATTTGTCATGTCTATGTATGCTCTACTGAGGTCAAGTCAGAATCCACCCTCCGAAGAGGAACTTGAAGAATGTCTTGCTGGAAATTTGTGCCGTTGCACTGGTTACAGGCCAATTATTGTTGCGTTTCGTGTTTTTGCAAAAAGTAATGATGCATTATACACTTGCAATTCTAAAGTAAATGTACAAGAAGGTCAATCTGTGTGCCCCTCTACTGGTAAACCCTGCTCATGTAAATCAGAAACCACTGCTGATCCTGGCAACTGCACTCAGAGTGTAGCTAGTGGCAATGGCTGTGAACCTATATCTTATAGTGAGGTAAATGGGAGCATTTATACCGAGAAAGAACTTATTTTTCCTCCTGAGCTGATAATGAGAAAACTACCCCCTTTGAGTTTAAGTGGATTCGGCGGGCTTAAGTGGTATAGACCATTACGACTCCAGCAATTGCTAGATTTAGAAGAAAAATACCCAGGTGCAAAATTATTGGTTGGTAATACTGAGGTTGGAATCGAGATGAGACTAAAGAGAATGCAATATCAGGTTTTAATTAGTGTTTCCCATGTGCCTGAGCTCAATACATTGAGTGCTAAGGATGATGGCTTAGAGATTGGTGCTGCAGTAAGGCTGTCTGAACTCCTGAAATTGCTCAGGAAGGTTGTAGGTGAAGTTTGTAGTCATCGAGCATCTTCATGTAAGGCTTTAATCGAGCAATTAAAATGGTTTGCGGGGAAGCAGATAAAAAATGTTGCATCTGTGGGAGGGAATATATGTACTGCCAGTCCAATATCCGACTTGAATCCTCTTTGGATGGCTTCAAGAGCAGAGTTTCGAATCATTGATTGCAAAGGAAACATCCGAACAACCATGGCAGATAAATTCTTCCTAGGTTATCGAAAGGTGGATCTGGCTAGTAACGAAGTTTTACTCTCCATATTCTTACCATGGACCAGGCCCTTTGAGTTTGTGAAAGAATTTAAGCAGGCTCATAGGAGGGATGATGATATTGCAATTGTAAATGCTGGAATGCGTGTTTTTCTTGAGGAAAAAGGAGAGGATTGGGTGGTTTCTGATGCATCAATTGTTTATGGTGGTGTAGCTCCTCTCTCTTTGTCTGCAATCAAAACGGCAGAGTTTCTCATTGGGAAGAATTGGAACAAGGAACTCTTGGAGGGCGCTTTGAAAGTCCTGGAGAAGGATATTTTCATCAAGGAAGATGCACCAGGTGGAATGGTTGAGTTTCGGAGATCGCTGACTCTCAGTTTCTTCTTTAAGTTTTTCTTGTGGGTTTCACAACAGATGGATGGGAAGAAACCCATCATGGGTGATATACCATTATCCCATTTGTCAACTGTACAGCCAGTGCATCGGCCATCTATTGTTGGCACCCAAGACTATGAGATTAAGAAACTTGGGACGGCCGTGGGTTCTCCTGAGGTTCATCTCTCATCCAAACTTCAGGTACTTAAGTATAGTTGCAGTCTGTCATATGCTGATCAAGATTTTCTTCTTCTACTCACTTTATGAATATAACTTTTTTTTATTGATTTTATATCCCTTGTATGCTTTGCTTCTGTCCCAGTTTCTTTCTGTCAATATTCACAATCTTCTCTGTTAACATTATCCAGGTTACAGGGGAGGCAGAATATGTTGATGATACACCAATGCCTTCAAATGGCCTGCACGCTGCATTAGTACTGAGTAAAAAGCCTCATGCTAAGATTGTTTCAATAGATGTTTCAGAAGCCAAGTCTTCACCTGGATTTGCTGGAGCGTTTTTTGCAAAAGATATTCCGGGTGACAATCACATTGGTGCAATAATTGATGATGAGGAGTTATTTGCTTCAGAGTTTGTTACATGTGTTGGTCAGGTAAGGAGCCTGCTCTACATTCCCGCTTCAAAATTTATTCATTTATTTTCAGCAATAGTTCGGCTGTTGAAAGGACATACCTTTTGGGAGGTTTTTTTCTTGAAGTGGCCTTTTTGTATTTCAGATTAAAATTTCTTGGTGCAGGCTAATGATATTTTTTACGTGAAATGTGAAAATAGTTCCTATCATAACTTGACATGTATGTTTGCTACAGGTTATGGGTATAGTGGTTGCAGATACACATGAAAATGCAAAACTTGCAGCTAGAAAAGTTAATGTGGAATACAAAGACCTTCCAGCTATATTATCTATAAAGGAAGCCATAGATGCTGAGAGTTTCCATCCAAACTCAGAAAAGTTATTGAAAAAGGGTGATGTGGAACTTTGTTTTAAATCAGGTAGTTGTGACAAGATTATAAAGGGAGAAGTTCAAGTGGGCGGCCAAGAACACTTTTACTTGGAACCACAGGGTAGTTTGGTTTGGACAACGGATAGCGGAAGTGAAGTTCATATGGTTTCATCGACTCAAGTAAGTATATTTCAATTAGGAATTCTTAACACTGTACTTCTCTATCATATTGTTGCTCCTTGAAGTTCTGCTTATCTATATGCTGCTCAGATATTAAGTGATAAATATATTATGCTAGTTCTGTATATGCTGACAGAGTTTTTCTTGGTCTGGTTCTCTTGGCACAGGCTCCACAGAAACATCAGAAGTATGTGGCTCATGTTCTTGGTCTTCCAATGTCAAAAGTAGTTTGTAAAACAAAAAGAATTGGCGGAGGATTTGGTGGAAAGGAAACAAGGTCTGCTTTTGTGGCTGCTGCAGCTTCTGTCCCATCATATCTGTTGAACCGACCTGTGAAAATAGTCTTAGACAGAGATGTGGACATGATGATTACCGGGCAACGACATAGCTTTCTTGGAAAGTACAAGGTATCATCACTTTGGAACTCAATTATGACATGTAATCTTGTATACAAATTCTGTTGTTTTGAGGCATGATAAATTATCAGGCAGTCTTTATTTGATACTGTAGAATATGGGGGAGAAAATATTTTGAATAAAATTGACATTTCCTGTTAATTTCTCTTTCAGGTTGGTTTTACTAATGAAGGAAAGGTCCTTGCCCTAGATCTTGAACTTTACAATAATGCTGGAAACTCCTTGGATTTATCTCTTGCTATTCTTGAACGTGCCATGTTTCATTCTGAAAATGTCTATGACATACCAAATATCAGAGTAAAGGGTCGGGTTTGCCACACTAATTTTCCCAGTCATACTGCCTTCAGAGGATTTGGGGGCCCTCAAGGAATGCTTATAACTGAAAATTGGATTCAAAGAATTGCTCTAGAGCTTAAAAAATCCCCAGAAGAGATAAGAGTAAGTTTCATGAGGTGGTCATTAAGTAAATCATTTTTATCTTCTCTACGCAACTTCCTCTGTCATATTCTTTTAGAAATACTTAACATATTCCAATTCCTTCTAGGAAATTAATTTTCAAACTGATGGGTCAGTTACACATTATGGCCAACAACTTCAGTACTGCACTCTAGCCCAGCTCTGGAATGAACTGAAGGTATCTTGCAACTTTAGAGAGGCTCAAGAAGATGTTAAGCAATTTAATATTGCCAATCGCTGGAAGAAGCGTGGTGTTGCAATGATTCCAACTAAATTTGGCATATCATTTACTACAAAATTGATGAACCAGGTAATATACCCTAAGTCGATAACATGATGGCCTTGATTTGCCTTTTTTTAGTAGTCTTTCGATAATACCTTTTCATTTCTGCGCAATTTTCGTAATGTCTCTAACCAAGGACTGTAGGCAGGGGCACTTGTTCATGTTTACACCGATGGAACCGTTTTAGTTACACATGGAGGGGTCGAGATGGGACAAGGCTTGCACACGAAAGTGGCTCAAGTTGCTGCTTCTGCATTTAATATCCCTCTCAGTTCTGTGTTCATATCCGAGACAAGTACTGATAAGGTATGAGGACTGTATTTAACAACATTGTTTCATTCCTCAGTATTACTTTGTCAATATTTTATTGTATCCAATGAATTTTCGTATTTTATCAGTACCGATGTTCCACTTATTTACAGGTACCTAATTCATCACCTACAGCTGCTTCTGCAAGCTCTGACATGTATGGGGCAGCAGTATTAGATGCTTGTGAGCAGATAAAGGCGAGAATGGAGCCTGTTGCTTCAAAACATAACTTTAGCTCATTTGCTGAGGTAACAATGGCTACTACCCTTTTAGGCTCTGTTCTTTTCAACTTTATTTGGCTTGGCAGAACTGAACAGAAACATATCTGAAATGTATCTGAAACTTTTTGACTGAAACGTATTGAAACTTGATGAAACTAAAATTTGTATGGACCTTACTAAAACAAATTGAACTTTAAACTTATTTGAAAATTATTGAAACTGAACTTAATTGAAACTTATTGACACTAAACTGAACTGAATGGAAAATAAGTTGAAAAGACCAGAGCTGTCTTCATTAGCTCTATCTAAGTGCAGAGTTAATGTGTTTTAAACTCTTTGCAGTTGGCAAGTGCGTGCTATGTGCAACGAATAGACCTTTCGGCCCATGGATTTTACATTACACCCGAGATCGGTTTTGACTGGACAACTGGTAAAGGAAACCCATTTAGGTACTACACCTATGGGGCCGCCTTTGCCGAGGTTGAGATCGATACTTTGACCGGAGATTTCCACACGAGGACAGCCAATTTGATCATGGATCTCGGGTATTCTCTCAATCCAGCCATTGATGTTGGACAGGTAATCTTTCTAATGGCTTTGAACAAAATGTTGGCACAAAATTAAACTGAGTTTTATCTGATTAAGTCATAAGGAAGTTTGCATTTGATTTTTATTTTCTGAATTTTCTGTTCTAATTTCAGGTTGAAGGAGCATTCATACAAGGGTTAGGTTGGGTAGCCTTGGAAGAGCTAAAATGGGGAGATTCTGCTCATAAGTGGATTCCGCCCGGTTGCTTGGTTACAACTGGGCCGGGAAGTTACAAAATACCTTCCATTAATGACGTACCATTGAAGTTCAGTGTCTCCCTTCTTAAGGTATGCTTTACTAAAACCCATCATTAGCCCCTGAACTGGGCCCGAATAGCCAGTCTGCCCCCGACCTTTGAAGCGCTTTATCAATTTGCCCCTGAATGCCATGTGCAAGCTTCTAGTTGCCAGAAGTCGACACGTGACATTCAGGGACAAACTAGTGCACTTTTTGCAAATTTAACTTGGCCTAAATAGCCAACTGCTCCTGACCTTTGAAGCGCTTTTACCAATTTTCCCTTGAATGCCATGTGCGAGCTTCTGGTTTTAGAGAGAAAATTGGGAAAATGACTTATTTTAGAAGTCAAAATCAACTACAAACTGGTGCACTTTTTGCAATTTGACGGGGAACAGGGACCTTTTAGGCGAAATAGTACCATTTTTGGGGGCAAGTGGTGAATTTTCCCTTTGATTAACTACCGTATTGAAAGATTATCCTACATTTTAACGAATGAATTTGTGGATTATAGGGTCATCCAAATGTGAAGGCCATACATTCATCAAAAGCAGTCGGAGAGCCGCCGTTTTTCCTAGCATCAGCGGTGTTCTTTGCAATAAAAGATGCAATAATGGCGGCAAGAGCAGAAGTCGGGCACGAAGAGTGGTTTCCTCTAGATAATCCAGCAACCCCGGAAAGGATCCGAATGGCTTGTTTGGATCAATTCACCGCGCCTTTTGCAAACCCGGATTATCGCCCCAAGCTCAGTATTTGATCCAACCATGGGCTATTGGCCATGACATAGTTTGCCCTAATATATCGGAAGTTGGGACTCCTATAGTTGGCCAAAAACGCTCGTCTACCCCCATCAATTTACAAATTCTTCAGGTACCCGTGTTTAAAGATGTAATTTTTATAATATTTCTCTCTTAAATTAAAGTTAATACCTGATATTGAGGGGCGCACTGGTACGTTTTTTGCAAGTTTGATGGTTATGTGGAAATTTTTGTAAGTTCAAGAGGTAAATGAGCGGAAAGAGTAACTATAGGTGTCTTGATGTATTAAGTTGATGTTGTTTATCTTGTACATTATTATATGTTAATGGACGAAATTTCTATTAAGCTGTTTGTTATTTATGTTTCATAATATTACGAGTCTATTTAGTGTTCGGACTTTAACAATAGGTGAAGTCGATAAATATACCAATTAATTTTCTTAATTGTCAAGATTGATCGAATAGTCTAGTTGATGGTCTATGTATTTCGGTACGACAAGTCAATTTCGATCCACTATAGTCCAGCTATTAGTTAAGGTAGCGATCTTGTTATGTTAAGTGACTTTTTTTAATTCAATTAGGTCAAATGTATACTTAGTTCTTCAACTATCACATTTTGTTACGTTAATATTCTCAACTTTTTGATGTTAGTTTTAACTCCCAAAACTTTACCAAATCGTTAAAATCAGCCCCCAAGTTGTCACGTGTCACATTGTGATTGGTTTGACTTTTTAAAGAGGTTAAATTTTTTAGTTTTATCTCTTTAATTAAAATATGACACGTGACAATTAAGAGACTGAAACTAACACTTATATCAATTTTAGGGACTTAAAACTAATATAAAAAAGATAAAGATACTAACTTAAAAAATCGTGAGGGGTTAACATGCATTACGCCAAAAGGAAACTGTCGGCGAAGTTGCTTTGCTGGACAACATCAGATGTTTGAATTCTTCTGTTACGCTGTATTATATCAACACTCTGCCATTAGAGACCAAAAGCTTCAATCTTTCCTCCTTTCCCTTCTCTTTTCATTTTTTTAATCCGTTTTCCCATTTCAAATTTCCCCAATTTTTATATATTTTCCACAATCCAAAATCCGCTTATCTTCAATCCGCATTTTACAGTATTTGAATCTCCGCATTTAATTTCAGGATTTAAATTTCTTGATATTGGGTATTTTTCATTTTCGGATCTGGGACTTCGTTGCTTTCTCTTCAAGGTAATTTATTGTTGATTCTGAAATTTTGCTGTGATTTTGTGATAATCTGTGAAGTCGCTATGGATTGATTGTTTCTAATCTACATTATGTTCCTTGCTTTTTGCACAAGGGTTTTCTGGTTCCAATGCTAAATCCACGTTCTGGGTTTTACCTTTTTTGAGTAATCTAATGATTTGCAGATTCCCCATTTTGCTTATTGATTTTGTTTTTTCATCTCCAATGGTAAATTGCAGGGATTTGGTGGGAATTGGAAGCAAAAGAGTTTTTTAATTAGTGTGAAAACAGTACAGACTAGAGACTTAAGCAAGTGAAAACTGGAAAGTTGTGTTGTTAACTTGATGAAGTTAGATTTCTTCATTGACATTACTCATCTTAGGGTATAATCCACCTTGTATTCCATTGTGCTTGAAGGGTTTGAATATCATTAGTTGCTGAAGATAACTTGAGGGGTTTTTTCCATTTATAGAGGGAATGGAACGTTAAAATCAAGAGCCGATTACGTAGAGGAAATGGTTCAAATGGATGGTATAGCTCCAAAAGTTAAAGACTTTGAGATCGATCTCGAAAAGGGGATTAGTGTTGGCATTAAGGATCAAAGTAAAAGCACTGTTTCTGTTGTGAAAGAACAAGCAATGGAGCTGTTTTCTGAGAAATTGGAGGAAAGGAACATTAATGTTGATGTTATGGAGAAGAAAGTTGTAAAGGAGAAGCGGAAAAAGGGGAGCAACAAGAAGTCTCCAAAGCCTCCAAGGCCACCAAGAGGCCCCTCTTTGGATCCCTGTGACCAGAAACTGAT
The DNA here is from genome assembly GCA_948291685.1 of Euphorbia celastroides. Classification (NCBI taxonomy): domain Eukaryota; kingdom Viridiplantae; phylum Streptophyta; class Magnoliopsida; order Malpighiales; family Euphorbiaceae; genus Euphorbia; species Euphorbia celastroides. Next base: position 2,766 of record CAOJBJ014791815.1, on the reverse strand, counting down.
CAAGGAGATTACCGAAATCGCCATGTTGAAAAGGGCGAGAGTCGAGAGGATGAAAGCATTGAAGAAATCGAAAGGGGCAAAAGCGTCATCATCTTCTATTAGCAGTGTGTTTGCCATGGTGTTTACTGTTCTCTTCTTCATAGTGATACTCTTTCAAGGTAATTTGCCTGTTTTCCAAGTGATTTAAGTGATTATTCGGTTATAAATGCTACGATTTTTATATGGTTTTGGATTGTGATTTTGCAGGAATGTCATCTTCAAGTGTTACTTCTGTAAATCTGCCAGCAGAAACTCCAGAAAGTGGTTTAATTGCTGTCCAATACAGTGGAAATCCATCTTCGGTTGATCCAAAGTGAGCTACTTTTCTAGTTGACTATAATTCGTATGTCTACAGTAAAGAATCTGACGGTATATATGATTTTTTTCAGTAATTTAAAGTCAGTTGCTGGTTTTGATTCTCCCGGAAACCTGAGAACAGCTGCTCGGTAAAGCAAAATGTGTTTGAATCTTACAATTTACGGTTTAGTATTTGCTTTTGCAGGAGTTTTTGAACCTTGAGTGGTTTGAACTTGAAATTTGGTGGGCAATTTGTTCCCTCTATGTACACTGGTTAATAATAGGGAGTGAGTTGAATCACCAAATGCTTTTTTGGTGAGTTTTAGAGGTCATTAAGTATTAACACCTTGTTTAGTAGGATGAGCATGTTTTGTAAGTAAGTTGAGATACATTTGGCAGCTAATTCAACCGTTTTCTTTTTGTGGTTCTATGAAGTTATCTGAGAATGAAATTTGGTAATATTGTTTCGAACTTTTGTGACATTGTTGAACTGTTGTTTCGTTGGCCACATCAGCCGTTATAGAAGCTAGGCCTTGGATAGTAGGGCATCTTCTTTCGACTTTTGTTTGTCAAATCACCGCAACAAATAGAAAGGAAATAACCGGAGATAAAGATGCCTGAAAATTCGTCATTGAATAATCGAAGCGATGTATAGAGCTTCAGTGATTCAATAGCCAAAGAAAATTAGTTGCTAATGTTTGCCAAATGGCAATTGTTTTAGAAAGGATTTATGCATTAGATTAGTAAAAAGCGAAACTGATAATGGCATTAATCCCTGATTAACTTGTGGAGTAGTGTTCTGTTTGGAGATTCTACTCAGGCTGCCAATAATAGATCAAGCAAGATTATAGATATTTTGTAAATAGTTCTGCCTCATAGCAGTGCCCTTATTGGGATCACACTAGAGTTGTTATCTAGTAGCCACTGTTAGAATTTTTTTTTAACAAATAGCATAAGGCTTATAATGAAATAATCATCGCCAATATAGGCGCTGGCGCTTTGGCTTTACCCACTTGAAGCCGTACTGGTCAACGCAAGTGAGCCTACTTGTCCTCCCGTAATATGTCTCGCTTTCTTTTTACTTGGTAACTTGTCTCATTTTGGACTTATATTAAAAGGAATAAAAAATCTCCAACTCATTCCGGATTTGACTCAAACATGTAAATTCTAGAGTCGGCGGCTTCTGTTTTAACTGCTTGAGCAAGCCTTCGAGCACTTGTACGTGGTAAGGTATGAATGAACTTTTCACTAAAATCACTCGCAACATGTTACGAAGAACCAGGAAGCGCGTTGCATATATATAAGTAGGGCATGTTTGGAATTGTTTTTCCAAACTACTTTCTCTAAAAGCTTCATTTTGAAGTTAATTCACTGTCAAAATCCAAAAAATGATGTTATATAAAAAGTTTATGATAATAACTTTTAGTGACAATAGCTCTAAAAACAATATCAAACACACCCGTAGAATGAACAATTTAATCACTAAAAATTTACAAATTTAAAACCTATTGTGCCTTCACTATTAGCATGCAACCATGGGTTAGCAAACAATAATTATCTTTTGAATTTTGCTTGACAAGTGTTCTTATTTATGAAAAAAATTTGATTATGCATCTCAGTTGGGTTTTGGAAAAATAAGTTGATTGCATGCCACAATCTCTTGCTAACGTCAAAAGTTGCTGTTTATTTCGTTACTCTATGCTCTTTATAAAAGTTCTAAAAAAAATCTACCATAAAAATCTAGTAGTATTCTCAATATCAACACCTCTATTGCATTTTCATTTCAATTGAATGAGTTGTTAAATGTATGTGGGACTCACCATTCTCCGGCGTTTCAAACAATACGACGAAATTCATTCTTGCACTTATAGTTCCCTTATAGCACCCTTATAGCTATCTTGAAGTTCTCACTTATAATTCTGCATAATGTTAGGCTTCGTATAGACCCCTTGGTATATATATATATATATATATATATATATATATATATTAAAAAAAAATTCTTGTCTTAGTATTCTTTTGTATTGTTTGACTTAGCTGTCTTACAATTCCAATGTAGTCCACTTGTATCTCGACCTGATCAGCGGGTCAGGCCGGACTCGGTCTGGCTTTTTATTCAAAACGTTAGTCCAAACCGATTTAAGCTCAAAATTTAAAACCTCAAGCTCAGTCCAGGCAAAGGCCGAGCTTATGGAGTCAAACTCAAGTTCGGTAATAATTATATTTTATTTTATTATTTAATAATTTATAAAAATTAAAAATTCTATATGAATTCATCTAAATACATAGTATAGTAAAATTCTTCAAATATAGTTAATAATTTAGTATATTAATATTAAAAAAACATATAAACTATTAAATATAATATAAAAAAGTAAATAAATATATTTTTAATTCGTTAGACTTGGGCATATATATAAAGATCAAGTC
>CAOJBJ014791590.1:0-10074 GCA_948291685.1 Euphorbia celastroides | reverse complement strand
GGGAGCCTTGTTAGGCATTTGGGGTAATGTTGTATGTTGTATGTATATATAGAAGATTAGCTCCCGAAGTCAAGCAAACCTCAGACTATAGTTGAGTTGCAGTTCAGGGAACAGTTTTAAAATACACCCTCCAATCATCTTGTGTTTCATTCAGTGTTGACTATAAAAGAGATATCATTTTATAATTGCCACTTATAAAAGAGATATCACTATATAATTGCTACTTATAAAAGAGATATCATTACATAATTGCTACTGATGCAAAATCACAGTTTTGTAAACTGAAATGCTAATTATGAAAAGGAATGGAAAAAGACTACAGACGAAAGTAAAAAAGAAGAAAGCAGAAAATAAAAGATCCAGAAGACAGTATTACCAGTGTTGTATTGACATAGAGTTTAGGACCCATAAAGCTGAACTGCAAAGATGCATTTGCTTGTTGCTTTCTGTCTGGCCCAAGGGGAAGCTCACCAAATACAGGTGCCCACTGCTTTGGAAGCTGAAATTCTAGAAACTGAAGTAACTCATCAATCGGCGGCTTATCTGAAATCACGAAACAATTCAAAGTGGTATTTACAGACAGCTGAATTGCAAAAATGCAGATTTCATAATATGACGCAATGAAATGCACTGTGGAAGAAGGATAATTACGTTAGAGACAATATGTGAATATGTAGTCTAATATAAAATAAAGCAAAGCCATTGAATGTTTCAACTAAAACTCGATAGCTCATCTACATTTTTTCCTTCAATTCCTCTCTTCTCAAATATTTTCACTTCATTTGAGCTGTAGATGTTCCACAACAATTAGGCAAACTGTGAAAATGTGAAAAAGAAAATCCCATTTCAGTTTTCACTACTGTTAGAAGCAAATACTTTGATAAGGTCACACAAAGCATTTGGTAGAGAGGAAACACCAAATTCATTCAAAGGGACAATGTTCTCTTATTGTATCACAAAGCTATGATATCTTGTCAAAATAAACTATGGTTTTTTTCTTCAACAGCACCAGTTGGAAAATATATACACCTATAATCTAGCGCTAAGGAATCTACATTCAGTTATAGTAAGGTACAAACTACAGACATAAATTATCCACTCTAAATACTATTCCACATCAGCAATTTGCAAGCTGATAGAAAACTTCATGAGACATCTATCTCATTCTGGTTTGTTTTCCAACTACAAAATATATGCAAAGCCTTATCCAACATTAAGGGATCTATTTTCAATCATATTAAGGTAGGACAAATGACGAACTCTTGAATTTTCATTAATGATCTTAAGATGCTTCTATACTCCACTTATTAAAAAAATGAATGAAAAGGTATTGTACCGCAATAAAACATGATAGATATACTCTAGCAGGCATCTCATCAAAATGGAAGCCTGGTGCACGAAGCATCTGGAACTCGTGCAGGGTTCTGGAAGAGCCGTACCCCAAGTAATCAATTGTAGGCAACCAACCATGACAAACATGTCAGCGGTTGATTGGTCACACAAACGCAACTACAATGTTGTTCCAAGGCTCCCCTTCACCAGCCTTTTCATTGCAATAGCCATGTAAAAAGTAATTAACTCGTTTTTTAACAACTTGACAAAGGGTGCCACATAAGAATAAGCCCTTTGTTTTGCAATGAGGCATGAAAAAGAAGTGCAAGAACAAATGTAGCACACTGACAACATCCTCCGACGTACAGCAAGCAAAACTAGTTTTGGTCTCATGTAGGTAAATACATAAAATTAGAAATCAATATCCACCTGACCTTTTTAAATTTATCTATTACAGATAAAGCATGACAAAAGATGAATTCATGGATGCCTCAATTTCAATTTCAGTTGCAAATATCTTCCTAAGCCTAGTATATGAATATTAGATACCTATTGGGAGGGCTCTGCATGTCAACATGGACGGCTAATTAGTAACAATTGTTGCAAATTGAGTATCTTAATGCCATAATTTTACATCTTTGACACATATTTTATAGGCCATTATAAAAATTGGCGGGCCAGCATATGTTTCTGCACAAGAACAAAATGGTTGGTTTTTATGTACTATGAAACTTTAATGTGCATACAAATAAGGGGATATTAACTTACAACGTGTGTACAGATTGATAGCATGCGTCAAATATCCACTTCCATTTATTCCACTTAAAAGAGATATGATTGGAACAAAGGACATTGAGATAACATCAGGTTCAAGCTGAACAGTGTGACACCAGTCACTATGATTCAGCATTTTGTTTGACCCGCCTTTCCTCTTATGGATGAACTTAATTTCCTGCAAGGGGGACACAGAAAACATAAATTTCTTGAGGTAAATTTGAGGTGGTCATAGAAACTGCAAAAATAATAAAAAAAAAATAAGTTTAACTACAGCTTCTGCAGAAAAAAATGAAGAACATGCCAAGTTGGATTGGTACTAAAGTATTAGTATGATTTATAGCTTACTTCTTCGTTGGAATAAGAGCTGGATGGCATTGTGTCTGAGATTGAGAGCCTTTGCTCCATGAAAAACTGGAACAAAAAGTAAAACATAAATTTTAATGACTGTACGAATATTTTTATATTTCAAACTGTACAATTTCCACTGTTGAGCGGATGAATATCTCTTATCACTCAGATCTCATTTATATTAATTTAAAACAAAAATTCCAAACAGTAATTCTTGCAAACCTTTTCTGTCTCATTAAGTTTATTAGAATTCATAATATTGTGTCCAATTCCGTCAACCAAGATCTTGTCAGCCACGTCCTTCAATTGCTTTTGCACATCAACTGGTTCAAGTGGTGACGAGTGCTGCTGCTTCAAATAAACTACATCTTTTCCCCCCATTTTGACACCAACAACCACATGAGTCCCATACTTCTCTATAAACCTGAGAATCAGCAGCAATTATACCTGATGTTGTTGATAAATGTGCATAATATTATAGCTTCATAAACAAAAATGATCTTCAGCACTAGGAAAATTAACAAGGATAACTTGGTTTTATGTATTTACCAAGCACTTGGAACAACATGGAATTCTTATAATTTCTTTGTTACATATGGTTCATATGCTTACACTCATTCATTGTTGGATTAGCACTGCTGAATTTGAAATATACACAAACAATGGGCTCTAGATAATTTATATACCTTTTCCTGAATTATGAACATAGATTTCATGAATTAGAGTCAACTGCATGCCATCTCTCTAGCAATTATTTGCCAAGAACTAATTTTTTCCCTACATCAACTATTTAGACATGCACATTATTTAAATCTAACATGCAGTGCTTCGCAATCATAACAAATACGTTTTCTATAAAAAGTTGGGATTTGATACTGTAAAAAGTGTTATAAAGTATTTTTGATTGATGGACAGTGACATTAAAAAAATATGCCCTCGTTCTGGAAGAGTCAACAATTCAACTTAAGAAACAAAAATACTGTTAAATTTTGTATAACTTGAATCATGACAAACTATTGCTACAATAAATATGAAATAGTTTAGAATCAACACTAAATATCTAAAATTATATCGAAGTAAGAAACAAAATTATACCTTTAAAAATGCTTTTTCCATATAATTTAGTGATTTTAAAAATCCAAATCTTGCGTAAGATAGTACAAAATGTTCAATATTTTATCATCACGTACATGAAATACAATAACCAACCCAATTCAAACCCAACATATATCCAAAACAATAAATTAAAAGAAAAATAACAAATTTAACATGTTTATTGTATATTAAAGCTATGCCAATTGTAGACCATTTTATTTAGTTTTTATACAGTCATGTAATCACAGTACATTCGCATTGATATTGTAGTATTAGTTTGCAGACATAAAAAATCGAACATGCCATATACATTCAAATATGAGCAAGATTGGTAAAATGAAAAATTGATTAGAAACTTAGAATCAATCATTTAAAGTCTACTGGTCATACTTTGGAACTTCTATTAGCCAGTAGATCTTTTTTGTGAATTAGCTAAGACTACTATCAAAGACAAGTTTCTTGAAACAAGGTGACAAAAATATATAAAAAATGGAAACTGCAAACATGCATAGCATTTAATATTAATTGATCCACAGGGAGGGCTAAGAGAGAAATACAGGAAATATACTAGGTACAGCATGAGATACCATCAGGGTTAATTAAAATCAGTATATCATTCTGCAAATAGCGGTATAATTCTGCAAATTGTTGAAAATATAAGTTTTTCAACACAAGTACACTTTTCTAGGTGTAAAGCGCCCGCCTAGCAGGTACCTGCATGAAAGCACCCCAACCAAGGGGTGGTTCACTTTGGAGCCTGGACCGGACAAGTAATTTTTGCAGCACCTGAAGCAGGATGGTTGGAATGCCATAAAAATGGAAAAAAGCCCAAGTCACTGAGTAGATTTTCTCTGATTTAAGATCTAGTCCTAAAGCTATTTATAATTTGTTGAAAGGATCTTTTCCTAAACAGAAAGATTAAGCAATAAAAAAACTGGAAAATTCTTCCTCATTGAAACTTAACAGAATAAGACCTTAGAGTAACCGTATCTAAATCTTGTTTGACTCATCTAGTAATACTACTCGGGTGTAATAACTGTAATAGATAAATCACATCGCGTTCGTAAAATATTATTGCCAACAATATCCTTCCACAGCAGCACAGTGGCTCAAAAGAAACCAGTGGACAATATTGGTGAAAGGAAAACAAAATATACACACGGCAAGTAAAAACTATGTAGCAGACTACCAGTCATCAATACAAATGCAACATCTAGCCCCAGGACAAAAGCATTAGAAATCCAATAAAGTATTTGCAGATTACAATGTCAAAATAATAGGGTAAGGTGAAAGCAATTGAAAGCTCTTTGAACATTTCAAACTTGCAACATCAAAAGCATGGAATCTCACCTTGCCAATGCAGCAGGCTCCCATGTTGAAGGGACAGCTTCTTTAATATGATCAGACAATGCTACTTGGGATTTCTCTAATGCAATTGAGTAAAGTGTGACCAAAACACCATCAAAGGCAAGAGCTTTTGTATAGGCAGCATCTTTCTGCCAAGCTCCTGTGAAATCAAATGCAGCATTGAAATGTCCCGGCGGAATTTTTCCAGAAAGAGAGAGTTCCTGGTTAAACTGCTCAGACATCTACAACCAATGAAGGGAAGGGCAGGGAAGTGAAGAATAAAAGGTGTAAGCTTGAGAGCGAATTGCATTTAAAACAAACCAATATTACAGCATGCTCTGAATTCATAAAATCATGCCCAATATTGAATTTACACTTAAAAAGTACACATATACCCATACAGGTTAAATTTATCCAATAAATGTAATTGCTTGCTTCCTTGCAAAGTAAATTTTTTCCCAGAAAAGTATGAGAAAGGATGCTCAATAGTGACCACTGGTGTTTCTGACAAATTTAGGATATATAAGAAAGCATGCCCTAGCCACTAGGAAAATGCCACAATAATCAAAACCAGAGCCTTGGTATAATCGTAAAGTTATGGGGACCTCCTCTATCGCTTGTCCTCAAATTTAGGATATATAAGAATAAAACAACTTACAGTTATATTTTGAACAATGATCTTGTTTTCAAATTCTAATTTTCAAAGAAAACCTATCAACGGTTTACATAGAAATCGTCATGCCCAAAGCAGAATATGAGTAATGCCATCATCATGAATGACTTCTCTTGTAATAAAAGTGTAGTTTTTCAAAATTCGGACAATCAAGCATGTTTGGAACTGATATTCATTTTAAAATTCAATATAACATCATGTCAAGTCAAGAACATAGAGAAAGCTTGAGACAGAGCCCTGAGGAAGATAAAATATGTTAAGCATAATAACTTGATAAGGGTAGTAGCAAGTGTTGAAACTTGAGGACAAGCGATAGAGGAGGTGCCCATAACTTTAGGATTATACCGAGGCTCCGCTAGAAGCTCGTATCTTTTTTGCTTTAGTCAAGGTCGAATTAACAATCAAGATACAAGATGATATCCCGTGGTGCACATTGTTTGCATATGACATCGCATTGATTGATGATCCAAATAGTAAAAGTTTCAAGTTAAATAGATGTAAAAGATACTATATGCACAGTAGGTTCAGCCTAAGTAAGGGAGATGAAGGAGAAGTAAAACTATGTGATATAATTGTGTCACTGTGCTAATGTTTTTGGTATCTACATTCTATATATAAAGAGGATGGAATGCTTGATGAAGACGTAATTCACAATATCAATGTACGATGGTCGAAATAGAGAAGTGCTACAGGAGTTTTGTGTGGCAAAGAGGAACCATTTAAATTGAAAGGAAAAATTTACTGGTTTATGGTTATTTAGTCATTCTATATTGGAGCGAATATTGGGCGACCGAAGTGCAACATATTCAGAAGACGAGTGCTGCATAAATGATGGTATTTAGATGTATGGACAGTCGTATAAAAATACATTGAATAAGAAACAAGTGCATTCGACAAAAGACTGGCATGGCATATGTTGAGCATCAGTGGAGAAGAATATTTAAGATGGCATGGATTTGTGCTGTGAAGATCAATAAATGATCAAGTTAGGAAGTGCGAGAACTTAAGGGTAGGTAAGAGTACGGTAGAGGCGGATTTATAATTACTTTGGGAGAAGATATGTGATTACTTGAAATCGATGAGAAAATGGCTTTGAATAGAGCTTCATAGCATCAAATGGTACATAAAGCCGACCCCACCAAGCATGGGATAAAAGGCTTAGTTGCTGGTGGTTGTTAGTATGAAAGTCAAAAATCTTAATAAACCTCAAGGAAATGGAGTTATGTTGCAAACAATAGTTGTGGTGTCAAATAAAAAACCATTTTAATGCCCTTATGAAGAGTGAATAATAGATCACACTAACGTATGACAGAAACAAAAAGGTGGATAACATAAGAAATTGCCTGAGGAGGCTTAATGGAAAATAGGTTTAGAAGGATAACATGAATACGTGAGTAACTTTAGTTAATATACTCATCTCTTTCCAATAACACATTGCCAAGCAAGGAGCTTAAGGTTCATTCAAATCCCACCAAGTTAAGGCAGCTAGTATAAGACTAGAACTTCATCACGTAATTTTAAAGTGGATTTGTTAACTAATATGTCCTCTTATAATTGAGTGAAGAAGCTTTATAGGCTGAAAACAAAATACTTGTTCTGCCGATATTTGATACAATAAAACAAGATAAGCTATGCTTTTGCAATTATGAATAATGGAAAAAACAGTTGACAGCAAATAAAAATTATGTGGAAAAAAAAGAGAAAGGAACAAGAAGTGGCATACAAGATTAAAATCAGAATACCCCAACCATTCACACATAATCACAATTGTAGTTTTTAATTTTTCACACTCTGCCCCGTAAATCAATCAGTTCCCATTAAGACTTACCATTGAGTTACATATCAAAGTATTCTACTTATTTACAACAAGTTTACGTTTTACCAAATTTTTGCTGCCACAAGTTAGCATTAGATGTACCCAAGTATCCAAATTTTCAATGAACTTTTGAATTCTTTTAACTCCCAAGATAAGATTTTGAGTCTAGCTTATTGTTTAACGAAAACACCATCCGTTATACCAAGCAATCATCATCAAAGACCAAATTTACCATGATTCCAAACATATGATCCAATTTTTGAGTGATACAAACATCGTAGTCACGTAGCTTTGAAGTTGAAGTCATCCAACTATCATACAATGATTCTCTGTGCTTTTCCTAAAGCTACAACTTCTTTCTCAGTAAGCTATTTCAAACCTCTAAAACCTTAGCTGGAGTTACAAAATTACGCAAATTACTCAATCAAAAAACAACAGTCATAAAGTAGCAGAGAAGCAAGGAAAAAAACCTGCTGAAAAGAGAGGACATCAGAGCTGAACCTGACGCGTTCGCCTTTATCACATTTAATACACTTGGGAACATTGGGAATAGAAAAGCCGCCAGGGATAGAAATACTTCTGAGCTGATCATCGTCCATAAGAATCAATTTGGAGGAATTGCGCTTGCAGTACTTGAGGCGCAAGTCCATGGTTGGGTCATAACCCGAACCAATAGCCTCGATAGCAGCTTCTGCAGATTTCTTGGCATTGACAGCCATAATTCGGGGTTTTTGGGATCACTGGGATTGGTGATCGCAGAGGCGCATGAACCAAGGGCCTTGGGGCAGTTGAAAGGCGAATGAGAAAGGTGGAAACAGTGGTGGAATCCATTATTTAAAATGGAGTTGAGGTTGGTCAAAGGTTGAAATCAAGATTTTTAAAATCAAAGACAAGTGTAGAGAAGAGCGAGTCAAATGTTTTGTGCGGCTGCCGCGCCTGTAATAAACCAAAGCAGACGTTTGTTTCAACCCAATTACTTGGATTGTCCCTCCCAAAATTAATATGAAATTTACAGAGATGAACGAGGGGTGTTAGAATTCGGCTCAAAAACTCGACACGCCCGTTCGTTTAGTTATTTTATATTATATATATAATATTATTAATAAAACTATTTAATTAATCGATTTTATTTAATTAAAATATAATATCTAAATAATCTATCTAATCTTAATTTTTATTATCCATCTAAATTTTTATTCAATCAAACTATTATATTTGAACAGTCTGTCTGGTTTTTCACTTTTTTCCTGCTTGGGCTCGGCTTGGTAACACCCCAGCTGTCACTTCTAGTTTTACTTCCTCAATTAGCTCCATCATCCATAACTTCCTTTTTCATGTCAAAACCTGAAAACCAGACAAAAAAAATGTGTCCTCATACCCCAATAATCAGGCAAGTAGGCAACTCAATGGAAAACACTAACATTGTTGTTAGATTTTATTTAGAAATCAAAGTTTTCCAGTCAGCATTAGAGTTTCACCTTTTGAAAGACATTTGTGGTGTAAGTCTCCTTCATATCACAATTCACATGTAGAGTTCACAAAAAAGAGGTTTGAGCATTTACAGACGAGTGAATCTGAATGCATAGCAAGTACAAATCAACATCAAAAACAAATGAAAATTCTAATTAGGACATGATCATGACAGTGCATATTAAAAGAATCCAAGGCACACAAATGGTAAAGGAGCTGCTGATAATGTTTTATCATGTAAAACCAAAAAATTAGATTACATTGAACGGATACAAGGGTTAGCCAATATTGAAGCCTACACAGGAGAGCAGACTTCATTTTTACAATAAATTATAATATACAGGAACAAGCCGATGGAACAAAAATGGGGGGAAAACCAAAACCAACACTTTTCAACAACTTAAAATTTTCTATGGTGTCTTTCTTCACGAGTGAAAATAAACAAAAGGAATTCCCTATTGAGTATCGCTGAATGCAAGTTACCCGAACAAGAGGAGGATTCAGAACTTGGTATGTTATTTACTTGAAGTAGTCAGGCCTTACAACTGTGAGAAAACTGGGGGGCTGACCATCTTCTTCTTTCTGTTTCCACAGGTCCCCATTGCCTTGGATGTACCATGATACTCTTGGCGATAACGGTGTATAAAGATCTGCATTTTTACAGTGTCAAATAAACTCCAAACTTGCAGCATCTAAATTTTCAATTTGTGCTCCATAACTAAACTAAAAGAAATATGTCGTGTAGCACCGTTTTTCTGCTTGCACTACAAAATAAAGAAGCTTTCTGTGACCTTTTAATTAACAATTGGCATGACAACAAACCAGACACTTAATTTCCTATGTTCCTATGTCTTAAAAAAAGTTTACTCCAAACAGATTGTCAACAATGGGGATCAATCCAACATAATAGGGGATCAACTATAGGGATTCTACTTTTATATCCTTTAACCTCAGTTATCCCCAACTTCCTTTCGAGTTATTCTGGTTATACTGGTTATTTTCTCATCTCCTGAACCTTCAAGGTTCTGCTCCTTGTATACATCTGCATTTGTTGGTTTACAGGGATAAATTCAAATCAAATTATTCCCTGTTTTTCTGCAATGACTTCTAATTTCCATTTCCCTATCAACATAAATTGTTTTTGCACTCAATTCTTGCACTGATTGCTAGCATGTAGTTTTCAGCAGAGAAGTTACATTGCAAGCTTGAACACGAT
>CAOJBJ014783314.1:0-13259 GCA_948291685.1 Euphorbia celastroides | reverse complement strand
ATCATTATAGAAAAAATCAATAATTAGATTTTTTTTCGAATTTTTTTTTCGTCAAAAGTATGTCATCATGGATCTTGTTTTAAAGATAAAAATAAACGAACAAAATATTCTAAAGAACCGAGTCCAAAAAATCAACTGTTTGAGAGATATAACATTTTAAGTTTTGAAAATCGAAATTAATGATGAGAGAGAAAGATGATAGTAACATCTGCATAGAGGGAATGAGGGTGCAGAAAAAGACAAAAAAAATGGGTAAAAACTTAATTAAAAAGTTGAAAATCACATATTTAGAAATAAGTATGAGTTTGATGTAAAGTTAATAATATTTTGAAGAAGATAGAGTATTCTACAATTTCCCTTGGAATTTTGAATTTTGTAATTTATTTGTCTTAGCACACTGAAGCCCGTAAACTTTAAACGATATATGTAAAAACTAAAACTTGTGAAAACTTGTAACAAAATGTTGCGGAACTAATAATGGATTATATTGACTTCACATATGACATCTAGGCTGCTTCTAATATTTCAGCTTGTTTTTACCTACTACAAATATACAATAGAAATATATCAAGTCACATACCTTGAAATGTTGTGAGAGAGTTTAGTACTTCGTAAAACAGTTATTTTGGCTTAAATTCAAACATCGCTTGGATGATTCAGACCAAAATATTGTAACTTCAGGTTAGCGAATATTGAGAATTACAATCAAATGCTGATTTTATATACATATATGCGACAATATTCAACTGGAAAAAACAGAAGTGGGAGCACAATGACTAAAGCAAGACTTTACCCTAAAGAACTATATATAATTGAGACTCGATATGTTAATGCATAAAATGACAAATAGACACACAAAAATCATGAAAGATTTTATTAAATAATTAATGAAGTACAACTCTTTGTAAAATCTGAAAAAAAATCGTAAATGAGCAAACTCAACAAATCCAGAAAGCTATTCACACACATAGATGTAAACAATACACACCACAAGAAAAACATACTAAATTCACAATACATAAAGCTAGACAAAACACCAAATCCGATGTTTACATAAATAACATTCAAGGGCTTGACGGTGAAGGTGGGGGAGAAAGGGAAGGAATAGATGGGATTGTAGGCAAGCTCGGTAGCGGAGGCAGAGTGACCTTTGGGACCGTAGGCATGGTAGGCAAGCGTGGCAATGGAGGTAGAGCCGAGGGCATAGGCAAAGACGGTTGTGTCGTTGTTAGGGTTGGCAACGTTGTAGGCAAGCTTGGGACTGGCGGTAGAGTCGATTTAGGTAGAAATGGTTGAGTCGTTGGTAGAGTTGGCAATGTTGTAGGCAAGTTTGGTAGTGAAGGCAGAAACGGGTTAGGCAAAGTTGGCAATGTAGGCTGAGGAAGTGTCGGCATGGTGCTAGGCAATGGCAGAATTGTTGGTTTGGGAAGATTTGGCAATGCGGGTTGTGGAAGTGTTAGAATCATAGGCAATGTAGGCTTTGGCAAGTTGGGGATTGAAGGTAGCGGTGGGATTTGAAGAAGGTTGCGAGCGGCTATTGCAAAGTCTGAACTCGAGAGTGATAATGCAATAAAGAGAGAGAAGAAAATTAGGTTTGATTGAGCCATGTCGAAGGTATTATGAGAAAAGAGATAAGGATTTGTGTTGATTTAATGAAAGAAAGGAAAGCTAATGTCGTTATATATAGAGATGGAGAAGAAAATACGTGTGAGAAAAAGAATGAGATCATAGTGTTAATTGAACTTCATATCCATGAAATGTTGAAAAACCGTTGGCTTTGTTGTTCATGTTGGTTAACCAATTATTGAATAATTTGTTATAATAACACAACCTCAAGTTCGTTTGAAGCTTCAAAATACAACACCAATAGATTAGTTGAATAAGAAGTAACTTTGATTATTTGGACTTAAATAACTACTTTGAGTGGTCATCTCATTTATATAACTCGTACATTTTGGATATTTGATGTAAGATTTGTTTGTTCCATTTGTCTAATATATTTATTGTTTGGTGTATTCAAGTTTGATTTATTGAGTGCACTAAGCATCTATCTAAAAATACAAGACAAAATCAAATTCCACTAAGGTCAATCATCAAATGGTTCAACCGAAGTGATTACTCAAATCTATTAAGCGAGTGTTATACATATAAATAAAATATAAAAAAAAATTGGTGATATAGGGATAAAATTGTTGTTCTTTTCTAAAAAAGTTTATTTTTTAAAAAATGGTTCAAACTTTTTCTTAAAGAAAAAACAATGTCAAATCGATCGTTAGTGCATATGACTGTAGAATTAGAATTTAGTAGTATATCTTCTTCAAATGACAAATTGTTAATTTTTCAAAAACTTTGGTTGATAGGGATGTGGAACATAAATTAATTTCAATAAGGTGAAAAAAATATCTAAACATGTTTACTTTTCATTACTATTGGATAAGTGACTCTATCATTTAATTAGTTGCTCATGTTTGTTTGGTTTTCATCTTATTCACTAGAACATTAACTAATTGCATTCAGGTCCAGACTCTAAGTAGGAGCAGAGTGAGCTATCGCTCTAAAAATATGAGAGGATAAATATAATATATATTAAGTCAATAGAGAAATAATTCATGTCTTTAACTGCGGTCCAGCGGTAGGATGGTGGGATGTCTATCGATCAGTGCAAGGATCAACTCCCCTTGATAAGGGGTGAGCATTCGATTTAACCAAACTGAATAGAACCGAAAATCTCAACCGAATTATCGAATTTTGATTATAATTTTAGAAAGGCCGAATGCATTGGTACCCTCCCTGAAGTTGTCCCGATTTGCCCCTCGTCCCCCTGAACTTTTAAGTGTGCCTCTCGCCCCTTTAAACTTGTCTAAACCAGACCTATCCACCCCTTAAAGCTGATGTGACACTGATTTGGCTAACTTTTGAAAGTCAAGCGAGTTGTTAACCCACCATATACTCGTTTTTATAATCCAAATCTTTATTTCACCCACCCATGTACCCATTTTCAATTTCAATTCAAAACCTATATGCCCAGCCACTGCCTCATCTCAAACCGTCACCCATAAGTCATCTCGATTCCAGAAGTTGATTCGTCGCCGGCGATGGGAATGAATTCGCCAGTAATCTTCCGACAATCCAATGATCATCTTTTGTCGGCAAGTAATTTCGTCAGCCAATTTGCACCAACAATTTGTTTAGTTTCGTTGGGAAACGATGCGTTTTCCTCTCTCAAGTTGGTGGTGCTTCGGCTGCTCCGGCAACTTTTCTTGCTTTTTTCTCTTTCAGGTTTGTTCTTTTTCTTAGGCTTTGTTTGGAAAGAAGAAGTGGAGGGGAAAGGAAGGGAAGGTAATTAAAATCCAATGTTTGGGAGCATAGGTTGATGGGAAGTGGGGGGAACTGCTCTCCCCGCATTTACACTCAGATCCCCTATATTCAATCCCACCAAATTGGTGGGATCTGAGGGGAAAGTTTAATCCATTTATATTTTTAACCCTCTTTTAAAAAATTGACTACAAAAGTTTTTATGTTTTAATGGGTATTTAAGTAATTTTATAGTGACTTTACTTTATAAACTCATCCCTTCCTCCCAAACACAATTTTATTCAATCCTTTATGTTTCCAGGCCTAATGCATCAGGACCCCCTTGAAGTTGTCTCGAATTTCCCCTCGCCCCCCTGAACTTTCAAGTGTGCCTCTCACCCCCCCTGAACTCGTGAAAATGTACCTGTTAGCCCCCTTCAACTTACAAAAATGCACCACTTTGCCCCCTAAATGCCACATGTCGATTTCTAATTGGCTTGACTTTTCAAAATTTTCATTTTTTTCCATCCAACCATAAGTTGACATGTGAAATTCCTAGATTTAAAGGCACTTTTTTGACAAGTTTAGGGGGGTGAGAGGCTCTTATGAACAAGTTCAGGGGGGCGAGAGGCACACTCGAAAGTTCATGGGGGCGAGGGGCGATTCGGGATAACTTCAAGAGGGTTCCGATGCATTAGGCCATGTTTCCATCATTTACTATCCTTTAATTTTCATTGCCATTGAAGTTGCAAAGAATGTGAAAGAAAAGGAATGGGATGCCCTAAAGATTGAGACCTTTTTCTTTTACTTTTTGAGCTTATACACTGTTGAATTGCAAATTTGAGTTAATTTTTGCTGATTTTAATGGTTATTTCTCTGTTTTTGAGCTCTGAATTGTTGGTTTATGTTTAAATGCCTGAATGAATTGTGCCCTTATAGATTCAATTATGCAAATACAGAGTTTAGGCATTGGGACTGATCAACTCAAGGATGGTGGCAAGGGGCGAGGGGGAGCGGCGATCAACTCAAGGATGGTGGCAGGGGGGCGAGGGGGGGCGGCTGTCCCCCCCAACCTCCGTCGACACCTGTAGGTCTGGTATGGTTGTCCCCCCCCCAAAGTCGCTGGAAATTGCAGATAGTGGGGGTCAAAATCCTAGAGACGCAGGGAAGAAGAAAGAAGAAAGGGGGAGAGGACAGTTGGAACAAAATAGCGTCGTTTTATTTGATGAGAAATGACGCCATTTTGTTTAAATTTTTAATTAAATTTAATAATCAAAACGACGTCGTTTTGACACCCATCGAAACATAACCCCTTAACCTCTAATTCGATCAGTTTCAATGCAAAATCTCCAAGTCATGTTTGCTATTTAAATCTACTTGTCGTTGCCGTCGCCGGCCACCAGGTCGTTTCTACAAGTCGTCGCTGGAAAAGTCAACCTTATCGCCGGTTGATTTATTTAACGGGTTAGAATTTGAGATTTTGTTCTGCTTATATATTTTAATTGATTGAACTTGTTAATTGATTGTTTAAAATTAATTGTTAATTTGTTAATTTGATTGAGATTGTTAATTGGTTGTTTAAAATTGATTGTTAATTTTTTGATTGAGATTGTTCAAATTAGTTAGGGTTTATGTCAGTCATGAATGAGTTGATTGCAATTATTGATATTGGTGATTCTAGTCGATTGTTTAGTTGATTATTGAGTGCTTTCGTATTGTTAGGAATTAATTGGCTAATATGAAGAGGTTTTATAAGCCGATTTCAAAGGAAAATATAGGGTCATCTTCTACAGGAAACACTTCTAATATACTTAGTGAAAAAAAGACCTCGCTAAGAAGTAGAGCTTTCCGATAATTATGTCATTAGTGACCCCGGATTGAGAATATCATTTAGATTGCAACTAGTTGATAAGAGAGATTTATTGAGAAGAAGATACTTAGCTAAGGGACCTTGTCAACTAATGGATCATCAATTTCCTATTACAAAAAGTAGGAAATTGAAAGAATCTTGGTATGAAAGATTTCCTTGGATATAGTATAGTGTCTCTAAGGACAAAGTATATTGTTTGTGGTGCTATTTATTTCGTGATGAAGATAGCAATAAGACTGGTGATTTTGCTTTTGCTAAATTTGGCTTTTCTAATTGGAAAAAGGGTAAAGATTCATTAGCTATCCATAAGGCCTCAAAAGCACATAATAATGCTCAATTCGATGTTATGCAATTTTTGAATCAAAAGAAAAATATTGATGTTGTTTTTACAAAACAAAAAGCAGAAATTCAAGATCAGTATCGCACTCAGTTGACCACAGTTGTTAGGATGACAAGATATCTTTTGGGAGAAGGTTTGGCGTTCCCAGGTAATGATGGGTCTGAAGATTCCATCCATAGGGTTCATTTTCTTGAACTTTTCGATTTAATTTACTTGTTTAATGAAGAAGTGCATAAGGTTATGAGGAAAAATGCCCCTAAGAATTATCAATTAACTTTGTCCACAATTCAAAAAGACACTATTGCATGTTGTGCAAAAAAACGAGAAAATTGATTTCGAATGAGCTTGGAAATAGAAGAGGAAATGGACGTGATTGTGAGATTTGTAAATGTTGTTGGGGAAGTAATTAAATGGTTTCTGGGAGTGGCTCATGTTACCGAAACTCTCTCGCAAGTTTGAAGAATGTCGTCGACAACTTCTTTGCACAAAATAGGTTCTCAATCTCAAGACTTCGAGGCCAAGGTTATGATGAAGCTGCAAACATTTGTGGTGAGCTAAATGGATTGAAAGCTCTTGTTCTAAATGATAATAAGAACACGCATTATATTCATTGCTTTGTTTATTAAATTCAATTAGTTATTGTTTAATATTGTCGAGGATAACCTTGATGTGAGTTAATTTTTTTTATTATGTTTTAATGATTATAAACATGGTTCAGAGTTCATGCAAAAGGTTAAATGCTCTTCAAAAATCAAAACATGAGGAAGTCTTGACAAAAAAATCAAAATAGGGAGATTTCGACCGGTTCAGGTAAAAATCAAGAAACGAGTTTGAATAGACTCGGTACTACTCGTGGGGGTTCTCATTACAAAATGAAGTAATTGCATTTTGTGTCGAGCATAATGTTGGTGTGCCCAACTTGGAAGACTGCCTACAAAGTCGATGTGTGTCTCTTGTCAATGGTAAACGAAGACTCTTTTTAATTATTATTGAAATAATGTTAGAGGTATATTAATTCATCTTTTTTTTTTGAATAATTAGTAAATTCTTGAAGAGGTTGGGTTTCGAACCGAAGACTTCCCACCAACACATTGGAAGGTGTACCACTTGACCAAAGGCCAATTGGTTATTTTAATTCATCTTACTTAATTTTTAACTAAAACATTTATATAACTTATAACTGTTGTAATACTCTAAATATTTTCTATTATCTTCTTAATAGGTGGTCGATACGGTTTTTAACGAGTTGAATCGTTGTTTCACCGAAGCAAAAAAAAAAATTGCTCCAATGCATAATGTATCTTAATCCCTTAAAATCTTTTGCCTATTTCAATCTTGAAGCATTATTGCATCTTGCTCGAATGTATCTGCACTTTTTCTGAAGTTGATGTGGGGGATCTTTCCTATCAACTTGAAAGCTACATCGTTGAAGTGAGATCAAACTCAAGTTGTCATGGTCTTCAAGATTTAGGGTCTTTTTCAAGAAAGTTGGTAAATAATAACTTTCACAAATATTTTCCTTTGGTATATCGATTGATTGAGTTGGCTTTAATTTTGCGTGTTGCTATTGCTTCAGTTGAGAGAGCATTTTTTGTAATGAATATTGTGAAGATTGATCTATGAAATAAGCTTTTTGAGATGTTTTTCTTTCAGATTGTTTGTTGTATTATATTGAAAAGAATATATTCTTCGGTATTGATAAAGAAAACATTATGCAAAGTTTTCAAAAACCAACCTCTCGTAGAAATATTATACTGTCTCTTAGAATTTCTGGTTCTTCTCAATATGTTAACCAAATTTCCCCTTGACTAAATTTCTTGTACTTTTTTTAGATGCATGTGAATGAATTTAAGTTGGATGTTCAATTTCATGTGCAATTTTCATTAGTTAGATGTTTGGATTGAATTTATATGTTAGTCGGAATATTTGATCGGAATTTTTTGCCATCTTGATAACGGTCGGCCGGAGTGTCCCCCTAGCTCCGGTCTTAGCTCTGTCCCTAATTCTAGGCCTCTCAGCAGGGTCCCAACTCGCACACATTACAGCTAACCCCAATACAACACTGGCTTTCTCTATGTTGTATCTTTTTACAAACCTCTGTAAGTTGTGTCAGCTTGTTACCTCTCTTGACAAGTTGGCGTGTCTAAAATTGTTAAACTAGCCAAATTAAATTAAAAGTGAGCTTTTAATTACATCATATATATTCAAAATCATTACGGTTTCAAGAATTATGGGCTCTTCGGGTTCATCACCTTTATTGATCATTCTTCCGATAACAACTTCCCGAAGCTATATACATTTGCATGTTGTGCTAAATAGCCTCTAATAGCATACTCCAAAGCCATATACCCTCTGCAGACAATAAAATATTTCTATTAATTTCAAGCAATTTTGTTACATGTTGGTACACGTGGTTCTTGAAATCGAAGAGTCGATATACAGTTCACCAGCCCGGTTCAATTTAGCTAAACCAGAATTAAAAAGTTTATCGTTCATCTCACTATTAAGCAAGACATTGCTTTTCTTAATATCCCTATGGATCAAATCAGTAGTCTCTTGGATATGGTCTAAAGCTTTTGCAGTGTGTAGAATGAATTTACGCCTCGTTGGCCATTCCAAATTCAATCGCTCTCCCCTATAAAAGCGTTAAATGAGCTATGTTAAAAAAGTGTTGGTGTTAGTGAAGAAAAACTCACTGAAAAAGAGTGTGATAGAGGATGTTCTTCTCCATGTATTCATACACGAGCAGTTGTTGACCCCCTTTAGAACAAAACCCATGTAGCTTCACAATGTTGGGGTGCTGAAATTTAGAGATAGTTTCTATCTTTTGAAAAAATTCATGCATTCCTTGCTCCGACCTCGATGAAAGCGTCTTCACCATTATCAACTTGCCATCGGCTAATTTTTTCTGCTTTAAGCAGAGAGTTTAAGGGGCCATTTTAGGTTATCAGGAACCAAAAACAAGATAAATGATAAATATGAGTAGGTAGTCCTAATTTAATTAATTTTTATCTCCAAAAACAACTAAATAAGTCCATTCTTAACAATTTTCAGTAAATAAATAGTCCATTCCTTACAAAATCAAACCGTAAATGTGACCTGTTTCTCGTCAATTATTAATAATTATACTTAAGGTTTTCAACAGCAAAGAAGATAAATGAAAATGAAAGTATTAGAAAAAATAATAAATTTGAGTATGTGAGCCTAAATTAATTAATTTTTTTCTCTCAAAAGTCAAACGAATACTTCCATTCCTAACAAAATTAAAACATTAACATGACTTGTTTCACCTCGATTATTAATGAAAAGGAAAATAATAAATATAAATAGTAGGGTTATAAATATAAATGGATGTGCCTAACTTAATTAACTTTTTTTCTCCAAGTACACCCGACTACTTTCATTCTTAATAAAATTAAATTATAAATATTATGCAATTTTTGAATAAAAAGCAAGTGATGTTGTTTTGAAAAAACAAAAATCAGAAGTTCAAGATGAGTATCGCACTCGGTTGACCATTGTTGTAAGGATATCTAGATATATTTTGAGAGAAGGTTTGGTGTTTCGAGGTAATGACGAGTCCGAAGAGTCCATCCATAGAGGTCATTTTCTTGAACTTCTCAATTGCATTTGCTTGTTTAATGAAGAAGTGGATAAGGTTATGAGCTAAGAATAATCAATTAGTTTACTCCACAATTCAAAAAAATATTATTGCATGGTGTGCAAAAGAAACCAGAAAGTTGATTTTGAATGAGCTTGGGTGTAGAATATATTCTCTCTTTTACTTGATAAATCAAGGGATAGTTCAATTAAAGAGCAAATGGACGTGGTTGTGAGATTTGTAAATGATGTTGGAGAAGTAATTGAACGGATTCTTTTAATGGTTCATTTTACCGAAACTTCCTTACAAGGTTTGAAGAATGTTGTTGACAACTTCTTTGCATAAAATGGGTTGTCAATCTCAATAATTTGAGGCCAAGGTTATGATGGAGCTTCAAACATGCATAGTGATCTAATAGATTGAATCCTCTCATTCTAAATGATAATAAGAACGCGCATTATATATTCATTGTTTTTCTCATCAAAGTCAATTAGTTGTTGTTTTTATTGCCGATGATAACTTTGATGTGAGTCAATTGTTTTTATCATGTTTCAATGATAGTAAACATGGTTGGAGTTCAGGTAAAAGGTTAGATGCTCTTCGAAAATGACAACATGAGGAAGTCTTGAAAAAAAATCAAAGTGGTGGGATTTCGATCGGTTCGAGTAAAAATCAAGAAATGAGTTTTACTAGACCTGGTACTACTCGTTGGAGTTCTCATTACAAAACTTTGATTCGGCTTTTTCAAATGTGGAATTCTATTGAGGAAGTGCTTCTAACTATTAAAAATGATGGTGACTCAAGAAAGACTAAGGGTACGGCTAAGGGCTTGGTGGAGAAGATGGGTACTTTTGAGTTTGTGTTTATTGGGAAACTTATGTTGGAACTATTGGCGGTGTTTGAACCTTTGTCTTCGGCTATGCAAGCTAAGAATCAAGATATAGGCAACGCCATATGTATGGTCGAAACACTAAAGGAACAATTGCAAGAATTAAGAGATGAAGGTTGGGAAAAATTGTTGAGTAAAGTGGTTGCCTTTTGTGACAAGCATAATATTAGTGTGCCCAACTTGGAAGATCGTCTCCCAAGCCGTTGTGTCACGCTCTTATACTTTCTTATCTTATACTTTTTAATGAGTATAGAAAAGCGTGTAAATTTTTTTTTTTTTGGGAGAACATTCCAAATACTCATATTACTATATACAAACATAACATATCTTTCTTTTCATATCACCCCTATCATATAACCATATCATACTATACATGTTCATATTTAAATCCTGTACATCAAACTTATTTACACTATATGGGCTAGAAAAATGTCATGAGAGGAGAGGGTTTGAGACGGGAAGCCAGCCGATCAACCTTTCAGCCATTTTCTTTGATGATGATCAACTCCTACTATCAAGCCTTGTCTATTACTTCTTAGCTGAAAAATATTTGCGATTTTATGAGTCGCGACTCAATGAATATAAACAATCAATGAACATACACAATCACATTCAAGCACACTTTCGCAAGTAAGCATACGAACATACGTATATGTAAATGCATGTGTCATCTTATTAATTTGTTGTGACAATACCAGCCAAATCACTGCCCCTGGATCCTGTATCATGTAATTTGGCATTTCAGCCCATGTGATTGACCATATAGGTCCATGTAACCCTATAATTGACCCGAAGGTCCATGTAATCCTGTGATTGACCCGAAGGTCCATGTAATCATATCATGTATCACAGAGTCTAGACAAGTTTGCCACAACGTTCCTTTTATGTTTCATGCCATCATGTGCAAGTATTCATATCGTATAACTTGTTCCCATATCATATACCCTTCATTTTCAAGTAAACATATACCATATCCACGTATCATATACCATTTCACATGTCACATATTGCACATATCATGAATCAAGTAGCACGTCATAATTCACATATCAATTAATCATTTAACAAGTCGCACATATCACATATTCATCACACACATATATTCATATCATATTTATACTCACAACTTCAAAGCCAATTCCTACGAACTCTGTTAGAATCTTCCTCGGGTATGCCCTCTCTGTTTTGAACTCCTGTAAACATATATTAAGTCATATTAAATTTATGAATGTATACTCATTTTATTTTATGAAAATTACTTCTAACCATTTATCCTACAAATTTACTTAATCCCAATTTATACTCTACATAGCCCATTTGTAATGAAAAATCCATAACTCTCAAAATACTAGACCAATTCTACACACGAAACTAGGGCAGCGCACGGGGTCGTGCACTCTACTGGACTCTTGACCATGAATTCCTTATAAACTCTGTAATAACACCAAATTGCAGACCTGAACCCTTTGTACAACCTGTAGAAAAACTTTAATAACTTTCTCTACATAATTCTAAATCACTTGCTTCTTTTTCCTAAATCATTTAGACTCATAGGGAAACAACATATCCAAAAATCAGATCATTTGAACATTTTAAGCTATACGAAATCAACCAAAAAATCTCAACCTATCTACTTAAGCATGCGATTCTGCACTAGTTCGGTGAGAAAAGACATAACTAGAGTTTTACCCATTCAATTGATCTCAAATTTGACAGAGAGATTCCTCACCCATATATGAACAACCCTTATTTAAATCACAACTTCGAAGACTAACTCTAAACCTATGAAAACTAAGTCACAAAATCAGAAACTTACCCGAGTCCTATGATTTCTCTTCTTCTCTTTCACTTCTACGATTTTTCTCCCTTCTTTTCTAGTTTTCTCGATTTATGGCAGACAAGAAATGAGACTCATCTAACTTTGTCCTTATCCTTTTTATTTCTTTGTCTTTTTGTTTAGATTAGAAATGTTTAAATTGCCCTTTACCACTTATATCATTTACAATACTAATTCATATACTCAAATTTATACTTTTAAATACACATACTCTGTACTAATTCCTATAAATACTAGCCTCAAATACTATGAGGATAAGCTTGGCTTGGTAAAAGACCAAACTACCCTCAAATAGACCGCAATTCACAAAAACAACTTTAGGCAGAAAAATGACGAGCGCACGTCGTGCTCTCTGGAGCACGTGATCGTGCACCAGCCTGCCTCCAGACACACACACAACGCACGTCGTGCTCTCCAGCGCACGAGATCGTGCACCAGCCTGCCTCCAGACACACACACAACGCACGTCGTGCACTGGCCTGCCTCACTTCAATTCCAAGCGCACGATACTCTCTCTTCACGCACGACTTCGCTTCCTTTGACCTCTAAACTTTTTATATGATTCTTATAATATTCAAATGACATCAAAAGCATGCCAAATAAATACTTTTCCTACAAGCTCATGATGCAATTGCATCTAATCTTGTCTATTTCATTATATTGACCGAAATTCCATAATTGTATAAGATTCTAATACCATAAAATAAATCTCATATCAATTCTATCATATGTGCATGTCATGTATAATGTAAAATGTAAAAATGATGCATGTAATGGGATGTTACAATTAATGTGTATTATTTTGATAAAGAAAAGAAACATGCAAAATTTTACTTCAAAATAGAGAAGATTATCCTTTCAGAAGCATATTTTTACAAAATTCTGAAACCACAAGGCATGTTTTTGCAAAATGTTGAAACCACAAGGCATGTTTTTGCAAAATTCTGAAACCACAATGTACGTTTTTGAAAAAGAATAAACCATATGCATGTTTTTATAAAAAAGTGAAACCACACTGTATATTTTTGAAATTTTCCCTTAAAACAATACCAAAATGATCTTTACTTTTCTTATAAGAGGGCAAAAGTAAAAGAAGACCTTTAAAGAGTTTGTGCTAGAACAAAAAAGTTTAATTTTACTAAATACATATAAGAGGAATGAACTTTAGTTGGGATTAACCCTATAAGGTATTGCGACATAGATATTATACTATTATAAATTACATTAAAAAAATTAAAAGGAAACGAAATATGGAATTTCGGCTATCAATTTGGTGTTACCAGGCAACAATTATTGAATAGTTCATAATGTACATTTGAGTTAATCTTTCCTACAAATAAGTAGGTGAGGTCACATAATTTAGGCACTGCAAAGCCAAAAAATAACTGACCTGGATCATCGCCTATAATAATAACAAGAAGGTCTAAT
>CAOJBJ014783306.1:0-15243 GCA_948291685.1 Euphorbia celastroides | reverse complement strand
AGGCTTCCTAGTCAGCATCACTTCTGAAAATGAGATTCAGGTACAATTTTTTTTTATGTCTAAATGACTTAATCTCATTTCTTAAGTATGCATGAAAAACTTGTAGTTATCTATTTGTTATGAATCTCTCAAACTTGTCATCGCTATCTTCAGTATGATTTAATTGTTTTGCCGGTGTTACAGGTGTGGGATTTGGAGCAGAGGCAGCTAACTTCCTCTTTACGTTGGGAGTCCAATATAACTGCATTCTCAGTTATTTGTGGCTCAAGTTACATGTATAACAAACCTTTCCGTAGTTGTTTTAGTGGATCAAAACATCTTGAATTGCTATATAATTTTGCTAATTTTTATCTTACAATGTTGTAACCTTAGGTATATCGGGGATGAGTTTGGGATGGTTTACGTGCTAAAGTATGATTTCGAAAAAGCAAAACTCATTCAACTACCATACTATGTCCCCACTGATGCAATATCAGGTAAAGGTTTGACCATAGTTTTTTCCTTAAGCTTTTCTCTCTACACTTCATTTCACCTATTACTTTGGCTTCAGGATGAATTTTGAGTTACTTACTTTATGGATCAAAATTCAGAATAGTTGTGTAAGAACCAAGCAGTAACAATATGCTTTCATAGTTAGGCATGTATTGATTTCTGGCTGTAATTTCCACTCAAGTGGGCATCCACAATGTTGGTTT
This sequence comes from Euphorbia celastroides, assembly GCA_948291685.1. NCBI lineage: Eukaryota > Viridiplantae > Streptophyta > Magnoliopsida > Malpighiales > Euphorbiaceae > Euphorbia > Euphorbia celastroides. Next base: position 14,548 of record CAOJBJ014783306.1, on the reverse strand, counting down.
TTGATTGCATGCTTGGGATCTATTTATATTTCTTCTGTTGTGTATTAGCTATATTCTTAATTGCTGCACAATTTTACAGAAGCATCAGAGACATCCTCTGCAGAGAATCATTCTGTCGTGGGCCTTCTCCCTCAACCTTCATCACAAGGAAATAGGTAACAGAAAAATTTCTTGAATGTTGTCATATCATCCTCATTATGAGCATATTTAATTCTTGGTGCTTTCATTGATAGCTTTTAGTTGATTGTTGCGGTTAGATACCAACCTTTGAACTAATGGTAACTTACTGCATCTAATGACTGCATTCTGCACTCAGAGTCAACATGTGAGTTTGGGACTTTTTGTCTGATGATTTGTGCTATAGTTTTTTTTAAAGTAAATGCCATGTATAGGAATGAGGACAAATATAAATGTCTTAAGAATGCCTTATAGTGTATTGCTCTCATTCTTGTGTCCGTCTACGTCGACTTTAAGTGTTTCTTTCATGAACCCATGTGCCAAAAAATATGATTTCAGTGTAAAAATAATCATATTTATATTCAAATTGGAAATTGGTTGTGTTTCTGATAGGAGCTTGCATTGGCTCATTTCTTTCTGGATGCATTTTAAAAAATATACTTTTTCAGACTGTTGATTGCATACAATGATGGATTGATTATTCTCTGGGATGTTTCCGAAGATAAAGTCATTCTAACCAAAGGCAACAAAGATCTTCAGTTGAAGACTAAAACTATGTCTGATTTTCACAAAGGCATGGGATCTGAGCTTTCTGATAATATATCAGAATATGAACACGTTGATAAAGAAATAAGTGCTCTCTGTTGGTTGTCAATGAGTGGATCGGTTCTCGCTGTTGGTTATGTTGATGGAGATATACTGTTGTGGGACCTGTCAACTGCTACTGCTGATAATAATTCAGAAAAATTGCCAAGCGGTGTTGTTAAGTTGCAGTTATCAACAGCGGAAAGAAGACTTCCTGTAATTGTTTTGCATTGGTCTGCAGACATTTCGCATAATGATTGCCGTGGTCAACTCTTTGTCTATGGTGGAGATGCAATTGGGTCTGAGGAAGTTTTAACGGTAGACTTTCCAACTTACACCAGGTTTCGTATATTGTTCAGATTCTTTTCTTATTTACCTTTATATGAATCCTAAACTTTGTTATAGTAAGGGTCACACGTCAATATCATGTGGTGTCTTGATCTCAAGTTGCCTTTGGATGAGTATCCATTAGTTAATAATAACACTGCAGACTTTAGTATTAATATCTGAAATTGTACTAGGGATAGAAGGAAAGGAAGCCGTGTTCATGAAGAATTACTGTTTAGTGGATTAACTCACATTTTAATGCATTCTTATTGTTGTATGCCACCAAGACATCAGGACACAATGAGTTCTATATCTTTTTTCTGCTTATCCAATTCCATATTGTTCTTGCAAATTCGTTATTTCTGTTACTCCAAGATGTTTTATCTGAATTCTGAAATGAGGCATATCACTAAATTTTTTCTATTTCTATATTTAATTTTTTCAGCCTTTATAGATTTTCCGTAAAATAGTCTGCGGTTTGCAGATTTTGAGCATCGATTGGTCCTTGGGATTGGGAACTCTTAAGTGCACTGGACGTGTAGATCTCACTCTTAATGGTTCTTTTGCTGATATGGTTGTGCTATCAAGTCACGGTGGGAACAAAAGTAAAGGCACTTTTGTACTGACAAACCCAGGGCAGCTGCATTTTTATGACGATGCTTGCTTTGCTTCCTTAATGTCTGAAAAGAACAAAGAACAAAATTTCGTTTCTTCAACGCAATATCCTATGCTCATACCGGTCGTTGAACCATGCATGACTGCGGGAAAGCTGAGTTTGGTTTATACAGATGGGAAGTTCTCAAAGGCACTCTCAAAGGTAAGTTATACATGTATAATGAAAATCGACAAAGTTAACCCTCTTAATAAGTTCTTTTTTCTAAATCAAGCCTTGAATTAGCATGGGTTGCCCCTTAGTCAATGTTTGGAGTAAAATGAAATAGTTCAAGATTTCCTGTCAAGAATAAGAAAGAATGAGACTTCACAGTCCTGAAAGAAATATTTTATTCTGTACTTAATCATCCTATGTGGTACTTCTCTGCTGCATGAAGGTGCCCCAAGCTCAAACTTAAGTTGCAATGTGTTTTTGTCTTAAAACTAATAAGACATTTTCCCTTTTTATTGTGTCATTTTTGCCATCTGTTACAGAAGAAGCTCAAGTTGAATATGACAGGAACTATTTGAGCTGAACAATCACTCAACTTACTCTTTTATTATCCTTAACATCTCCAAAGAATTAGTCTCCTGCATTACTTTATAAGGATGTAATCATGCAATACCATTTCATATGATGACCCATTTATTAAACATACACCAAACTTTTCTATCTTTTATCTTAATGGGCTATAAAGAAAAACATGGTTGTTTAAATTTCAGAATAAAAGTAACATCGTCTAGCATCAATGCCCCAATTGAAAAATGTAAGAATTGTTGATACATGCATTATGTATGAATAAACCAATTGATGAGTCAATGTTTACTCAGTCTCATATCTGTTGTTTGGTTAAAAGAATAAATCTTGTCATGTCACATGTTTAGTATGCATGTGTGTTCGTGTCTCATGACACAGTTCATCAACTATGTGGTTTTTAGATCACATCAATCACTGGACATAGCACACAAACACAATTTGTCACCTCTAGCTTGTCACAATGGCAAATAATATTATGTTGCAACACACTAAGTAATTTTTTTTATTTGCATTCTATTTTCATAGGTAGTGTTAGCTGCAAAAATTCAGGCAACACAAGGACAAAGCATGAATTGGCCTTTGACAGGCGGGGTTCCATACCAACCCATAGACCCAGAAAATTATCGTGTTGAAAGAGTATACATAGCAGGATACCAAGATGGATCTGTTAGAATGTGGGATGCCACATGTCCAACCTTTTCATTCATATATGCCATTGAACCTGAGGTTGGTGTTAATTATATTTTCGTAACTCCATTTTTTGGTAGCTTGAACTTCTATTGTTTTGCAAAGTAACGTCAACCTAGAAGTTTTTTTATGAATAGGAGAAAGGTATTGGCATTGCTGGTGCATCTGCATCCATATCTGCATTGGAAATTTGCTCATTCACTCTATGTTTAGCTGCCGGTAATGAAATCGGTATGGTAAGAGTTGAATTTTGTTCTGCATTTCTTGTTCAGGATTATCAAAATCTGACTATGTCGTGATTGTAGTTCCTTGTTTGAGTTATGCAGGTTTGTCTGTATAAGCTAGTGGGGATTAAAGGCGAAACAAGTTTGGCATATGTCAAAGATAATATAAAAGAAGGTACCACTTTACAAGTATTTCTTCAATTGAGCTTTTTTTTTGTATTTCATGTGAACCTCTGGTTTATATACTACCTGTGACTTAATGTCGAGAAGAATTCAGTACTCTTGTTTGTAGAGATCTAAATAATTAAATTAAGAACAAAGGAGCTTGCTTACCAAGTTCAGATACTGTTTTGCTAGAGTTCATGCTGTTTAAACTTGGTTTGAATGTGGATAACTGAATATTACTTTCGTTTAATTGAGGAGCTCACTCTCCTTTTTGTGTTAGTGATTCTTAAATTTGTAGGATCAATACAATAGCCATGGTGATAAATCGCTATATGGTTAGTTATAATGTTGTCACAAACCTTGATGAAATGATGTCATCCAGTCATCTACCTCAGCCATTCAACTATAAGCTGCCTTTGAAGTTGACAAAATGAACTGGCTAAACTCTTTTACCACATATAGCAGCAAGATACAATAGTTTGTAAATATAAGAAGTTGTTTAGTTATTTTAGGAGCATCTAATTAGGGAAGAATGACACACAACAAAGAATATCAAAACTTGTTTACCTTCTTTCTTATCTCTTGTCAGATCCATTGTGAGGCTTAATTAACAAAAAACCATCTCAAATATTGGCAGTGCCACTCTGTAGTCCAACACATTAAATCTTGAAAACTTCGATGGAGCTTCAAGTTTTGGCTTTAGCAAAATGGTTCAAGGATAGATCTAGTTGTCTGATTCTGCTTTTTGCTTCCCAAGTTTTCTTTTGCACAAGGAAGCTGAAGTTCCAAAAATATCAGCCTTGTTGTAAAATGCTAGAAAAGAAACCAAACAATACTTTAGATGATAGGAATAACAATCCTATTATTCAAGCCCTGTTAAAGCGAGCTTGCAACTCGGGTAGCAACTAAAGATAAATTGGATCTGAAATTCTTTACAGACCCACCAAGAATTGATTGGATTTCTTCTCTTCTCAGGAGACTCTGAGCCCTAGCGCAAAGGCAACTAGAAAAATTACTCTCATGTAATAAGGCCACATTTGTTTGTAAGAAATATCTCGTCGGGCAATATTTTTCCTCTTCTCTTGTATTTGTTTAACTTAAAGAATGAGTCATAGGAAAATATTTTGCTGATAAACAGGAAAATATACGTAAATTTTGGGAAAATGTTTTCCCATCAAAAAGAGGTGAAAACATTTTCTTTTACCTCATTTTCATAATTTCATCCCATCACCCGCACATCGTCACTATCACTACTACCACCACCTCCTCCACCCTCCAGACCACAACATAACGTCTCCTACAACTTCACTAGAGTTGTCATTGCCACCACCACCTCTCCGGCTTAATTTTTTCTCCATTTCGCCTCTAGTGCCACCTCACCACCTCCGCGTCTGCATCATTTCTATCCCCTGCCTCCTCCACCACCCCTTCCCATCAAAATCACCACTGTTATCTCAACATCCACCACCACCTGCTTCTACAACCTACACCTTGTCCACACTCATCTATGCCACCTCCAATGTCACCACCTTCTTCATCACTAGTACATCCATCACCACCTCCTTTCCACCAATGTCTATGTTGTAGTGTTTGCTTCCTCCACTTTCACCACCATCATTGCCACTACTTTTTCCACCTCCACATCCTGCATCATCTGTATTTAATCTTTCATATAGAAACATAGATTGATATACATGACGTATTTTTGTGTGATAATATTTATTTTATCATGTTTTTGACTCATTTTTGCTTACAAATCATTTTTAATTGTTAAATTTTACCATTCTGATGCAAATCTTATTAAAATTATTATAGTGCGAAGATATATGGTATCATATACTCAAGTATGTGGTCAGATATATTTTCCAGCCTTGTAACCAAACATTTTAAAAAAGTTACTAGTGTTGTAAGCAAACCCAGACAAAAAAGTTAATTATTTTGCGCAATATTCCTCATTGCAAAAGACTTTTCAAGGCACATAATTTGAGTTCTTCATCAATGACGATTGTTATATTTAAGTTACCTAATCAATGACAATGGTTAAGTCTCATGATATGTTCGCTCACAACATTATAATTTTGCCTTTGCCGGAATTAGTCAGATATGCTAGAAAACAATAAATATAATAAATATGGGCTTGACTTACTAGAGGAATTATAGGCATAATTTCAGGAAGGAGAATCATTTTTTTTTCCTCTGTGTTATTGTAATGTCTATATATACCCTACTTATCATCAATGAAATACAAGAAAGATATTCAAAATGTAATCCTATATTTTATAACATCATACTTTTATCGCTGCAGTCCATACTTCGCACCAAGGAGATGGACCTCAATGTACTACTGTTTTTTCTTTCTCCAATGCTCCTGTAAGCATGTTAAAATTTGGAAATTTCGGGACCAGACTTGCTGTGGGATTTCATTGTGGCAAGGTCGGAAACATCTCCAACCTTCTGTCAAATTATCATCTTGTTTTGATGACATGGTGACCAAATCAAAATAATTTGTGAACTTTTCAGGTGGCAATGCTTGATTTGAGTTCCTTCTCAGTATTATTCATTACTGACAGCTTGTCCAATCCTGGGACACCTGTCAAGTTTTTGGCTTTGGAATCATTATCTGATGATATTAGCTTCAGAAGTAATGCAGAGGATATTAAATCAAAAAACAACATGGATCATCCAAAGTCAGAAGTTATCATTATGACCAAAGATTCCCACATTTTTGTTTTAGATAATATCACTGGTAATGTAGTCTTCTCTCAATCACTACAACATCAAAAGGAGTCGACTGTAATATCTGTGCATCTCATAGGTGTGTATTTTTAGCAATTCTATAGTACTTTATTTTCTGCCTTTAAGCTGTTCGTTATTATTAAAACTCATTCTATGCAGAGGTTGCAAAGAATCACCCTGTAAGAGAACCTGAGCAAGCTATACCTGACTTGGGAAACACTTCACCTAAAGTTGACTCTGAAACCGTTGCTCAGACCACCTATCCCGGGCAGGGGGCTGACAATTTTCTTCTACTTCTTTGCTGTGAGGATGCATTGCTCTTATACTCCTTGAAGTCTCTGAAAGAGGTAAATTCGTCATGTAAACTTGGAAGTGTTATCATTTTTATTTTCTTATTCCAAGTGAAGGAATTTCTTATTTTAGGGCGATAGGAATCCTATTCGAATGGTGAAACTTTTGAAACAATGTTGTTGGACTGCAACATTCAAGAAGGGTAACAGAGAGTGTGCGCTTATCATTCTCTATCAGACTGCGCTAATTGAAATAAGGTAAATTTCTTTTAAATTATTGCCTTCAATCGATTTAATTTTCAAAAATCTGGTTATGTCTCTCTGCTTATATAGAAGGTAAATATTTCAAAATTATAATTGCTGATAGTATATTAATCTCAAACAATCAACTTTCAGTGGAATTGAAATAGTATTATGTAGGTCTTTGTCCAATCTTGAAGTGGTGGGGGAAAGCTCTTTAACGTCAATTCTGAGATGGAACTACAAGACTAACATGGAACGGACAATATGTTCAGATGATGCTGCTGAAATTATCCTGGTCCGTCTTTTCTCCTTTCATTTGAAATGTTTCCACATTTTCAGTGTCAAACTGAACTGGCTTCATATATTTCATAAACCTCAGAAGTCAGTGATGATGTGCTATCAATTTCATTTGTAAGGGCTAGTATCCGTAAAAAAGTAATCTGTTTCCATTGTTTGTATTGGTGCAAGGCTTTTATATTCTTAGTATAAAAAGATTTTATGATAAACATATAAGATTTCAGGGTAATTCAAATGGCTCTTGATGACTAGGATTAAGAGAATGGGATAACTTTACACTTGTTTAAAAATGTTTCAGAATATCTACAAAAAGGCACCTTCTCTTGCCTCTGCAGCATTCTTCAATATCTTATTGTGTCCTTTTTTTTCCTTGATTCTTGTCTTCCGAAACTCAATTTCTAGTCTTAACAGAGTACAAATATGCAGCATTGGAAAATTTGATAATTCAACAATAACAAACTAAATTTCTCGGCTGAAATGTTAAATAGGTAAATGCCAGTGAATTTGCTTCGATTTCTCTTATGGCCCATGGTAACAACTTCAGGTCAGTATGCTGTTCTGCAAGTCAAATTATAATTCTGGAAGTTTGACTACCCCCAAAAGAATGTTCATAATTAAATTTTTTGCTAATATAAGGAATCAAGAACTATTGACATGCCTTCATGACAAAGTCCTTGCAGCTGCTGCAGATGCCACTACCATTATGTCTCCTGCTGAGAAGACACAGGTTAATGCATACATTTTGGGCGTTCATCTCTCTTTGCTTTTATCTTTGTTCCGAAGGAAATTTGTTATTTGCATTTTTCTTAATCTTTATGGCAACAGGGTGCTGTCTCTGGGATTTTGGGTGGTTTTATAAAGGGCCTCCACAAGGGTCAGGCGGAGCAAAGTGTGGATATTTCTGATGTTAACAAGAAAAACTACCCACATTTAGAAAGCGTGTTTTCCAATCCCCCTTACTTGAAGCCCTCTCTGGACATTCAAGACAATGAAAATGTTTTGGAGCTAAATATAGGTAATTTATCTCCTCTCTTATGTTAATCCTTCGACTTGGCTCACAAATCAGATATTGGTTTAGTTTACCGCATGTTATCTGTCAGCTAGTCCAAAAGTGAAACTCATCAGTGAGGGTCAAGTTCTTTAATTTCTAATATTAGCACGCCATTTTGGACTTACTTGACCAAAAAAGGTAGCATTGCAAAACTGAATCCCAATGTTTATTTTGCAAATGATCTTCTGATAGGAGTTGAAGGCCAATCCATTATCATTTTAGATTTATTTGCTTCCATTTTTATTTGTTATTACTGCTGCTATTTGTTGCAGATGACCTCCATATTGATGAACCTCTTGTTATCTCACCTTTACCAGGGACGGTGATGAAAGAGACAAAAGGTTTTAGAAAACTCTCCTTGTTCACCACAAAATTTGTTAATTTTGAACGCGCTTAAATGACCTTGGCAATTGTCTGCAGATAAAGGAACAGAAAGGGAAATGTTATTTGAGGGCGGAAGTTCTGATGCAGCCCCCAAATTACGAACCGCTGAAGAAATTAGGGCAAAATACAGGAAGGAGGTGAAACAATATTATTAATTTTCAGACAGGAAATAATATAATTATCTCATACGGTGATCAACTGTGCCAGGATCCTGCTGCTGCAGCTGCACGTGCAAGGGAGAAGCTCTCAGAACGAGGGGAAAAACTCTCGGTATGTTTCTTCCAATATCTTTTACTATATTTCTGTATGAGTAGATTGAGTTTATGGATTACATAATATCCCAAGTTTTGACAAATTGAAATGTCATTTTGAACAATTGAAGTGAAAAATAGGGCAGCCTTTATGTAGAAATAAAAGAAGACAGCAAGAAATTTATATGAATTATTTTAGCCCCATATCTCCTCAACTTGTAACACTTGAAGGCCAAATTGACATTTACCTTGAACTTGTATTGTGCATGTTTGAATTCCATAAATTTCCGTTTTCAGTTCATTTCAGTTATGTAACATTCGCTAAATCCTTTGCTTTGTTGACACCAGAGACTGAGCGAGCGAACCGAAGAGCTGCAAAGTGGGGCTCAGAACTTTGCATCAATGGCACAAGAACTCGCTAAGCAAATGGAGAAACGTAAATGGTGGAACTTATGATTGCTCGATTCCTGTAAGTTCTGCACTTCTGCTGACTTTCCCCAACATGCCATCATATGAGCATTCTTTTTCAGGACTACAAAATTCTATGATATGCTTCTCGCCAATTTTATTTATTATATTAATGGGTATATTATTCTGTTCATATCTATACCATGTGTAGTATACTGTGGTTTACACGTTTGATTCGAAAAAGCGTACCTGTATATGCCAACTAGCTTCTTGTCCTAGCAATGGGCAGTGAGCTCCTCTTTTTGTGTTTTCAATTAATTTACGGATTGCTCGATGTAGTAAATGAATAAGTCAGCATTTTTTAGTGTATTTGTATATTTAATATATTGTTAAAAACTATTTGGTCCTTTTGCCATTCTAGATCAAACCAGTAAAAGAGTATAACAACAACGATGTATGCGGAGCCTAATTGTCAACTCAGTGTGTTTGTGTTGGGTGTTAACAAATATGTTGGTTATGTGCTCGATTGCGAGGGAAAAAATCTGCTGTCCCCATTTATATTTTATTATTTAGTGGGATAGAAGGCTTTTAGGGCATTTAATTAAAATTATTGACTCAATCATACTAGGTGGAAAATCCTTAGCAGCAAAAATTGGAGATCTTTTTAAATTTGTTGAACCTTCTTTTACTATGAAAAAGAGCAATTTGAGGATTTTTTTTTTCGATATTTTAATGTAAAGTCTTAAATTAAAGCTTGAAATGTATAATCAGCAAAAGTCGGAAAGGAAAAAAAGTCTCTTAGTTATGTTTCTCAACTATATTTATTACGTTTGTTTTGTATGCGTTAATATTATTATGAATATTTAGTCCACTTTCTTATTTCGAACTTGATTTTTTTCCCCATTCTTAATCCGAGTTGATAATCGAGTTACACCTTGGTTAAGAGCTCTATAGTCATGGATTTTGCACTTCCTATCCCATAACTCCCCATTTAAGCAAGAAAACTATTACTTCAATTGAATGCCAACCTTGTGTATACGCATGTATATTGATGTTGAAAGAGAAAACATGACGACCAGCAAGAAGTACAATTTTAGATTGTAACCATCTTAATATAAGGAGGTTTGTTGCCTGAATTTTCGGAGCTCGGATACCCTCAGCCATCTCATCAATGGCTGCCAAATGGGTTTTATCATTCAGACCTCCTCCAAAAATCTACCCTCAATCCAGGACTGCACCACCATCAAAAAGTTTCAATCTTTCCAGGCTTAGATCATCACCAGCCTCAAAAAGTTCCAAGCTTTGCCCTTCTTTTCAGGTTTCAAATTGGTCCAAACACAGGAATTGGGCATTGAATGTTGCTGCTCCAGTTAATGTGAATAGTGAAGGAGATAATTTTAATGGTGAAAAAAGTGAGAAGTTCGACCCGGGAGCTCCACCGCCCTTCACATTGGCAGACATAAGAGCAGCTATTCCAAAGCATTGTTGGGTTAGAGATACATGGAGATCTATGAGCTATGTTTTCAGAGATGTGTTTGTTATATTTGGGTTGGCTGCAGTTGCTTCTTACTTCAACAATTGGCTTGTTTGGCCACTCTACTGGTTTTGTCAAGGAACCATGTTTTGGGCTCTCTTTGTTATTGGTCATGATTGGTACACTCCTCCTCTTTCTTTAGGTTTGGTTCTCATTTTTAAGTACCCATTTGCTCTTTCTATTTGGGGGCTTTTTGGCTTAAAATAAGCTAAAAGCCAATAAGTTGATATGCATGTCTTAGCTACTTTTATATATTCAACTAATGAATTAAAAATAGATCATGAAAAACACTCTGCAAAATGTAATTAAGTTAAAACTTCTTATAAACAATCATTGTCTTTCTTATCAATATTGGTATAGACTTTTGGGAATCCTCAAATGGCAGAGTATGTTATACTACTCTAAACTATTTATAGTTTTGTGTGGTAATTTGGAAAAATAAGAGATGCTACAAGTCAAATCATTTGATAAAACCGGACATCATGTCCAAATAAGAAAACCTGTTGCACTTTTTTTGATAAAGAGAAGGTAAATTAGAAAAAAAATACCATATAATTTTTAAATCATTTCTAAAAGAGTATGGATTCTTAAATGGAATGTGGTTTGTAACCATTAGCAAATCAAGGATTTTTATTTTGACACCGTCAGAATTGATAATGTGGCTAAGGGTGGTTTCAGAAAAGCCAAATTTTTTCCATCTCTCTTGGCCGAAAACTAGTTTGAAAAAGCATTAGCATTACTTTTCCAAAATTATTTATCTTAACTAATTAGATTACGAATTCTTGTGAGTGATGATTTTAAATTTGAGCGAAATCATTTTGAAAATTAGAAGTAGGTTGTTATTAATTTATTTTCTAATTTATGCACGGGGAAACCTTGTAAATATCTCATATTTTAGCATGATTTTAAACTTAGCCACACAATAAGTACCATATGTATAAAAGAATTAAAGTACAAACTGTAAATTAAGGTGAGATTAAATCTACTGTGCGTAAAATATGTCTCTTTGTTTATATTTTGAAAGTGTTTTTCCATTTACTGGGGTGTAATGTGGAATTGGGTTTGGTTGTGATTTGGCAGTGGGCATGGCAGCTTCTCAAATGACAGAAATCTGAATTCAGTGATAGGCCATTTTGTCAATTGTACCATCCTTGTTCCTTACCATGGCTGGTTGGTCTCTCCCTATATTCTTTTACTCCTCGGTGTGTTCGGAATCAAAATTTTGCAAGGAATGAATCGAATTCCTTCAAGAATTCGGTTTCCAAACACATCCTTTAAGGCTTTTGAGAAAATTGCAAATTAGTTGCTTTGTACCGTTGGTTCAGGAGAATTAGCCACAGAACGCATCATCAAAACCAAGGACATGCCGAGCATGACGAATCATGGCATCCAGTACGTTCTTTGAATCAAATCGAATCTCATTGCTCAACTAAATCATTTCTTTATTTACTTATATCGCAGCCCTCTGAGACAACTCTCAAAAATTTGGACAATTTTACCAAGACAATGAGGTTCATCTTACCTTTCCAGTTGCTGGTTTTCCCTTTCTACTTGGTAAGCCTTTCATTTTCACAAATCCGCGAAAGTTGATATTTTTAGAAAGTTATTCGATTTCGTCGCAGTGTAGCAGAAGTCCAGGAAAAAAAGGCTCTCACTTTGACCCGAACAGCCATTTGTTCCTCCCACAGGAGAGGAAAGACATCATTACATCAACTGCTTGTTGCATTGCAATGGCAGCATTGCTTGTGTACTTGTGCTTCGTAATGGGTCCTTTTCAAATGCTTAAACTCTATGGCGTTCCTTATTGGGTAAATATGCAACTTAGCAACCCGAAAAAAACTGATTTTGATCGTTCGATTGATGCTCAATGAGCCGTGTTTGTGTATAGGTCTTTGTGATGTGGTTGGACCTCGTCACTTACTTGAATCACCACGGTTACGAGGAGAAAGTTCCATGGTATCGCGGGAAGGTATAGTCAATATTGACTAGCAAATATAGAAGCCCTAAAAGCTAAGTTGGTTTTTGGTTTTCTATAGGAATGGAGTTATTTTAGAGGAGGGCTCACGACCATTGATCGGGATTACGGGTTGATAAACAATATCCATCATGATATAGGAACTCATGTTGTTCATCATCTTTTCCCCCAAATCCCTCACTATCATTTAGTTGAAGCAGTGAGTGCATAAAATCGATCCCTTTTCTTGATTTAGCGGTTTATTGTTCATAAATTCCAATGTTTCATATTAAGCAGACTGAAGCTGCAAAGCCGGTGTTGGGGAAATACTACAGAGAACCGGAGAAATCGGGACCTCTTCCATTGCACTTAATTGGCACTCTTGTCAGAAGCTTGAACGAAGATCACTACGTAAGCGACACCGGGGAGGTTTTATACTATCAGAAAGATCCGAATATGTATAATAAATCACCGTGAAAATTATTTACAGGTAAGCCTAGCTAGCGTTAAGTTTAAATGATTCAACTTTGATTACTTAGAAAATATTCATAATCAAGTTCAAGTACTGCAAATAAAAAAAGGTTCATAATTAATGAGATGCAATTTTTTATATAAAAGTTCGCTGGCATTTAGTTTATTTGAATTCAACAACTGTGTAGATGGATTAAGAATTTTGAACCTTGCACATAGAAAGCAATTAGAACCATTTAATTTATGTGAGCCTTGAGTGTTTCAGTCTAGATTGGGAAATAGAATTCGAGACCTTGCACAAAAAGGAAATTCTCGAACAAAACTGAATTGAAACTTAACTGAAACTTAATGGTGGTAGAATGAAACTTATTGACAGAGACTTAATGTAAACTTAATAAAACTTACTGGAACTTAATGAAACTTAAATTTATACTCAAATGACTCGAAATTTAATAAGCTTTATTCTTATTAAAAATTTATTGAAATTGAATGCAACTTATTTAAAATTTAATGGAAATTTAATGAGTTTGAACTGAGCTGAAACTTAATGAGTCTGAACTTACCTGAATGAAAAATAAGTTGAAAAGAACATGACCTAGTTATAGTTTGGGATGTTGTTCATATAGTTCAGTACTCGATGGGAAGTTTAGAACGAAGCTTAGCATGTATAGCAATTTTTGCAAATTTTAACAGAAAAGCGATTAAAAAAAAAGCAAAAGAGGGTTTTTTTTACAATGAACCGAGCCTTTAAACCCTAGTTTCATCCATGAGTTGAGAACTAATACAGTATTAATTGAATATTTTCTAATTTTAATTGAATATCTTATCGTTAATTTTCAGTTTTTGAATGTAAACACGGTCCAAAAGAATCACTCCTTTTTCAAAATTCCACAAAAGAGAGTGCTCAAAATAAAATGATGGTTTGGGTCACATGATTAGGACCTAGGTAGCAAATAAACAAAACAGAAAATAAAGTAGACATTGGGAAACTGGAATTAATGTTAGCTTCGGAACTATAGAGAAACTTATAAATAATAAAATTATAGGGATATATCCATAAATTATAAACATGATTGTATTTTCGTGCGCTGAATTTTATTGCTATATAGAGTTGTAATATAGCGCATCCCTGTTCATTTACTTCTCTTCTTATATGTTTGGCGTATATTAAGAAATCATTAGTTAAGTGAACTGGATCTAATTGAACTGAACTGAATGGAAAAAAATTGAACTGAAACTTAAAATTGTATTCGTGAATTGTTTATTTATTAAATGAACCGAACCAAGCTTTTATCGAACCAAACACCGAGCCAAGCTCGAACGGTTCGACTCATTTACAGTCCTATGTGCGGGTGATGAGAAGTCATATTCTATAACCTTTTATTTATTTATTATTTTTTTATGAGAAAATATATTGTAAAAGTTTTATGAAAATTTAATTTCTTACTTAAAACTCACGTTTGTAAGGCATTTGCTTTTTCGTAACGGAAAGTGGCTTGATTTTTGTAACTGATGCCAACAACTATTTCTTTTAAATGCAAACAACTATAGTTCAGTTACTGTAAGAAACATTTT
>CAOJBJ014780448.1:0-14069 GCA_948291685.1 Euphorbia celastroides | reverse complement strand
ATTTTAAGCAAAAACAGCAGCAACATGGGTACCCCTTTTCATGAATTCAGAAAGCAAGCTTCTTTCTTCCTCAAGGAAAAGATCAAGAGTGCGAGATTAGCTCTCACTGATGTTACTCCTGCTCAACTGTAAGCTTTTCTTTGTCCTTAATTTCTAGAAATTGACTTTGATCTAAAATTGAGATGATTTTCTGATCTGGATTTTGCTCCGATTTTGAAAAGATTGACTGAAGAGGCTACGAATGGGAATCCATGGGCACCGGATACTCGCAGCCTGAAATCTATTTCAAAATCTGCTTTTGAACTTGATGATTATTGGAGAATTGTGGAGATTCTGCACAACAGGTTAAAGATCAATGATTTATTCTTAATCAAATCTACCCTCTTGATCTGATTGTATGGAGAAATTGAATATGATTATGTTGAATCAGGTTTACAAGATTTGAAAGAAACAACTGGCGGGTCTCTTACAATTCCCTAATTGTACTTGAACACTTGTTGACTCATGGCCCTGAAAGTGTAGCACCAGAGTTTCAATCTGATAAAGATGTTATACAACAGATTCAAAGTTTTCAGTACATTGACGAAAAAGGGTATTTGGAAAGTTATTGTGTTTGGTATTATTTTCTAGTTCTTGAAAGTGTGTTAATGTATTTTTTTTTTTTTAGGTTCAACTGGGGACTTGCAGTTAGAAAGAAATCAGAGAGGATACTGAAACTTTTAGAGAAAGATCAGTTTTTGAAAGAAGAGAGGAATAGAGCCCGCAATTTAACTCGAGGAATTCAAGGATTTGGTAGCTTCTGTGAGAGAAACAATTTGTCTGCTAATGGAGTTCTTCAGGAATCATCAAAGGAACAATTTGCAAGAAGCAATTCCCAGTTGACAGATCATGTTTCTTTCGAAAACCAAACAAATGAAGACAATATCATGCATAAAGATGATGAACTGAAAGGAGGGATCAAGGATGCAATTCCAGAGTTGAGCAAGAGAAAACAGAATTCAACTTCAGATGTTGATTTTGGTGGAGATTGGCGATCTGAGAAACCCGAAATAAGTTGCAAGGAAAACACGAGTCCTAAAGAAGATGAAGAGGAGTTACACAGATGGAACCACACAGATGAAGACAATCCATTGCTGGATGAGAAGGAAGATGAAGGCACAACTACAGAGGAATCACACCCATTTAGTGCTACAGAGGAAACTAAATCTTCCCTCCTGAAATCAAGAAGTGGACTCCTGCAAGGATGCTAGATTCTTAGAATCGAGTCAAACAGATACTGGAATCGTGTATCGTCAATGAATCTGTAATATTATACGGTCAAAAATGCTTTGCTTTAGCATCTTATGTAACTCCTAGTCGATCTTGTTATGATTGGACAAGCTTTTGTGCTTAAGAAAATACTAATCAAGAAATAAATTCAATCATGGACAAGAGTTTACTCTAGTTGATAGCAAACATTACACTATAATTCATCTATTATACATGAAAGATATGTGTGAATTTAAGATTGGCAAAGCCAGAGTTGAATAGCGAGGCGCAGAGCATGGTTAGGAGTAAGGCTCAAATCATCCAACTTCAAGTTAGTCATAGGGGAAGTGACATGTCCCTTCTCGAACCATTCCCTCAAGGCCTCACCTTCATAGGTGAACCCATCCGCTGCCACCTGTGGATCCTGCATTATTTCCTGAAAATGAAGTCAATGAATTTAGAACTTTAGTCGAAACTCATTGAACTTCAAACGTATTGTAAAATATTGAATTCACATGAACACAAAATTCAAACCTTGCTTTTCATTACCTGTAGAATGGGGCACAAGAAAAAACTCGGCACTGGCCTTTCTTCCGACACATGTAACTGCTCTAGCTCTCTGACCAATGCCGGCGTCAACTCCAGCCTCTCCCGGCCCTTCAATTCACAGAACCGCAGACCCAACTCTGTCAACCTTCTCGCCACCACCGCCGGCCATTCTCCAGCCGAAGAATCCAAAACCGACCCCAATTTGTCGCTCAACATTGCTCTATTGACAGCGGCCACCAAACCTACCGGCGGCCGTCCAGTAAGCAGCTGCAAAATGATCACTCCAAAAGAATAGACATCCGACTTTGTAGTCAAAACCCCAACTCGGAGGAACTCGGGATCTGTGTACGAAAAAGCCCCTTTTGGCTCG
The DNA here is from genome assembly GCA_948291685.1 of Euphorbia celastroides. Classification (NCBI taxonomy): domain Eukaryota; kingdom Viridiplantae; phylum Streptophyta; class Magnoliopsida; order Malpighiales; family Euphorbiaceae; genus Euphorbia; species Euphorbia celastroides. The sequence goes on along the minus strand of CAOJBJ014780448.1, from coordinate 11,902 downwards.
GTGCCACGGCCATAACTCGGGCTGTAGGGGCTGTCATCGGCGACCAGCCTGCAAATTCCAAATTCGCATATCTTACAGCTCAATTCAGAATCAAGCAGGATGTTTTGGAGCTTTAAATCGCCATGGACAATCTTTTCGGGTTTTGAAGAATGTAGAAAGCAAAGTGCACTAGCGATCTGTACAATGTTTCGAACCCTGATTTTCCATGTCAATGGAGAAACATTGCCTCTCCTGAAGAGGCAATCGTGAAGGTTGCCATTTGGCAAGTACTCATACACTAGGGCCCACGCTTCGGGGCAAAATCCGAGCAAAGTTACCAAATGGGGATGCTGCAATTTGCCCAGAACTTGAACCTGCATAATCATAGTCCGTAAATATTAACCAAGCTAGTGAAAGATGCAACTTTTTGGGGGAATGGTTTGAAAAGCTGACCTCTTTTTGGAATTCTGACTGGCTTTGAACACTATGAGGGTGAAGCTTCTTTATAGCAACGGTTCTACCAAGCATTTCACCTTTGTAAACACAACCGTATCCTCCCTCGCCAAGTTTGAAGCTTTCAGAGAAATTGCAGGTTGCAGTTTTCATATCAGAGAGAGAAAACTCTGCTAACTGAGATAACTCTTCAGCAAACCCGAGAAACTCATTGCAATTTGGGGATTCAACTCGCCTTCGGTTTCTCCATCTTTCGAGCCAGTGTACAGCTTCCATTTTCTGCTTTTGGATCCTCTGCTTTTCGTGTCTAAGGGTTGCAATGGATGCTTGAATGAGTTTGAGTTCTTTAGATGTTTCGTGCTGCCTACAATTGGTTTCCTTTGTGCGATTGTCTAGAATAGCAATGCTTCTCATTGTTCTTTGTAGCTCGTTGCTTATTTGTTCTTTCTCTTCCAGGAGTTTTTCTTGCTGTTGGATTGTATCCCTTAGAGCATCATCGGCTTCTTTTCTTAGTTTTACTTCATTGGCATATACCGATTCATAGACTTTCACCTTAACGACAGAATAAAAGTACATAAGAACTTTAAAACCAACAACAACATGGCTCCCAAGATGCTGCGATCATGAAATTTTACCTTTCTTATGGCTTCTAAAGTTTGAAACTCCAGCTTTTTGCGCCTCAATAGCTCTTCCAATGCTACTTCCCTCAATGCTTCTGCTTCTTTTGTAGCTTCTTCAAGTTGAAAACATAAACTCGAAGATTCTTCTTGAGCTAAATTTGAATCGGTTTGAACCCAATTGCTTACTCGAGCACAAGTTATGCCTAAGTTAGAACTAGATCGAGCACTTTCTTGATGTGATGATGCTATACTCTTCATGTACTGAAATGATTTAGCCCTTGAAGTTTCAGAAGATAATTCTTCTGTGTGATTTGGCCTTTCAGAAGTTTCCCTAGTCCAAATGTGTTTCCCCTTCTTGACAAACCATATTTCACAGAATGGCGGGGCACTTCTCGCCACAAAACTGGCCTTGTTCGAGCTCTTTTTCGCCTTCTTGCAACTAAAGCATCAAGCATCAAATAGACTACTTTATAACTTAGTTCTAGCATAGTTATGATCTAAAGAATCTTGAAGTTTCAATCAATGAACTATAACTACTCACTTTTCAGGCACAGCCCCGATAATTAGCGTCCTAACGCCATGTTTGTTGACCAAATTTAGCAACCCTTTTTGAACTTGGTCACATTCAGTGGTAAAAAAACTTGTTTTAACCTGCATAGTGTTCATATTGTTTACAATTGATGAATATTCAATGACAGAACCTTGAGAACCAGAGCTAAATGGAATATTCAATCAAAGATATCAACAACAAATTAGGCTGTAATTATTAAACAAATAAAGACCTTAGCTCTTCGACAAATGGCCAAGTAATGTTGCAAAAGCTTCTGCATCTGTTCCCTTTCTTGTGTTCTATGTGCCAATACTGCTTCAGCACTTGCTTGATTTGCTGGTAACTTTCCCACTGCAATATATTAAAACAACAGAACAATTCATTCGATATAATGTTGTGTAACATAAAAAATAACTAATTGAGAGGGAATTACAAGGATATGGAATGAAAAGAGAAGGCTGGTGAACATGAAGAAGACAAATTTCTCTGCTTTGAAACTGTTTGAAACTCCATTGAAGCAAACCCACGCCTTTCTCTACTGACTTCCCCACAGCCACATACACTTTTTCACCACCATAACTACTTTCTTCAACAATTTCCGGCAACTGGGAACTCGCCGGCCGGTCATACACGACCCGAAAGTTTCTCGGGAGGAAATCTCGGGTCGGGTGGGTAGGTGTGATGAGATCCACTTCCATGGATTTTGGGGTAAAGACGGGAACTTTATGTCTTTATTGGGAGAAAGGTGGAAAATCTGGTGATTAGTGGAATAAAGGAATTTAGAAATTTGCGTAGGAGAAAGAAGTGGGATTCTGTAAAGGATTATTTACAATTTTCTATTTGTTTCCTGGAAAATGAGGAAGCCACTCTGTCCAGTTGTTGACCTTTTTTTTGTTGACTATGTTGGTGTGAGAAAATAAGCAGCGGAATTGAAGCAACAGGGGATGAATATCTTGATATTTTTTGAGCCATTAATTTCCATTTTCTTCAAAATTAAGAAACTTAGTTTTGTTTATGTCCTAATAATTGTTAAGAAATTACCATATTGCTTGTAATCAAGAAATAAATTTTTCTATTGTTACTTTACAAATTAGCTAGTATTATTTTGTCCGTTATAGGAGAATTTATATTGAACGCCTGGTATTTTACACCCTTCCTCAAACTAACAGTTGAAATTTAAATTACATTTAATTAATTACTCATTTATCACACATTTAATGGTCGGATTGAGAAAGAGTGTAAAATGCCAGACACTCAATATAATTTCCCTGGTTATAGTTACTAGATAATCATGCTAATACAAAGTACGATACCATGTGTTTTAGATATTTTTCTTAGTGCAAAGTGCTATGGCACAAAGCCTTCAGACTAATTGTTTTTTTATTTTCAATGACATAAGCTGTTTTAAACTAGGTATGAAGTCATTTATATCAATTTGATCATTGCTTTTGGTATTTTAAGGGCCTCAAGTACGATATTAAGTCTTTTTATACGAACTGTTGTGTTGATTTTTAAAGGTGAAATGTCATTTATACCAATTTAATAAATTTATAATAATTTACATAAACTAGATATAAAGTCATTTATGTCAAGTTAGCCAAAGATTTTGGTAATATAAAGGCCTTAATTATGGTATAAAGCCTTTTCTATACCAATTTTTGTTGATTTCCAGTGGTATAAGTGCTTTCAACTGAATATAAACCCCCTTCTACTATTTGTTTTTGTTGATTTTCTTTTATGTTTTAATAAAAGAGAAAGAAGGCCACACACTAAACTAGAGCGAGACTAGGAAACGAAACACCAGTAAAATCCTGGTATAAAATCTGTGCGACTCGGAGAATCAAAGAAGTTTCAACCAATCGGCTTGGGCATGCCTATAAAAGCAAGGGAATCCGCACATCTATTTCTTTGACGGTAAATATAAACAATCCCGACATCCCAATCTTTGGCCATCAATGCCGAAAATATAAACCCCTCATACAATTTTTTTGTTATGATTACCCGAAGATAAAATAAGCAAAAACAAAATAATATTGGAAGACAAAAAAAAAATCTATCAATGTTATGTAAAAGCAGAAAAAGATTTTGAAAAAATTATGGAAATGGTAATTTTCTAGATTAAAACCCAACTAGCCCATTGAATGATAATCTCTAACCTAATTACAGGTTGTTCTCGCCACCTATCCTCATTCCTCCGTAATTCAGATATGATGTTGAAGAAAAGATTACATTGTGTTTGGGATCTAGTTAGAACAAAAAGAGACAAGAGAAGAAAAATCAAAAGATTAGACTTTATATCACATCAAATGGAAATTAGTTCCACCTAATCTTGCGAAAAAAGGTAATATCATGTTGTAATTAACATCAAAACGTTAGAAACAATTAAGTCAACATTAGTAGACGCACCTGTTACTATAAGTTTGGCTCATAAAATTTCAAATCCAAAACCGAATACTCCTTTCAAACCAACATCATCACCTCTCCTGCACATCGTTTCATTTTTCCATGAAAAAAGATAAAATAATATATAATAAATTAAGGGTGAATGCTTTGTGTTTCTTATAAAAAAATAGAACTGGCCGAACTGTAAATAAATTTTTTCTGGAAATATTAAAATTCTGAAGAGATTGAATGTCGAATTCAATACCTTTCACTTTTACTGTGAGAGGTATTGTGTGTGAATTTAAATGCTGAAATCTGAGAAAAAATGGCCGATAAAATCAAGTTCAAGGGAGAAGGGGACATGTTTCCAATTCATTAGAGCTTTTTGGTTGTCATCTGCCTTGTGAGCTATTGGCTTATTGGCCTTTAAAGGACATTTGGGCTGGGATATTTAGTTAAGTTGCTGACATAATTCTAACCTCAATCATCACAACACTGTTCAAAATGAGGTTCCTACTATATCATCTTACTAACAAGGTGTAGCTCAGTTGGTAACGCAGATTGAATATACGGGAAGAACAAGACTTGAATCCTAAGAAATACATTTGCTGTGAGGGGTAGAAGTCTTAACTGTGACTAAGTACTGAACAAAATTATTTCAATGAAGATAGAAAATGAAGATAGAGCAGGCAGAGTTTATTTTATTTTAAATGAAATAAGTTTTATTTTATGATTAGCAACTTATTTAATGGTGGATAAAAATAAAGTATATATACTTTATAAAAAAAACCAAGTTACCTATGAATTTATCTTTCAATCTAAAGACTGGCTTAGTAATTCTTTATTACATTCAACAGAAACATGAATTACCATTCTGAGACTAAAAAACCTTGAATCAATCTTATGCAAACCTCCATCTTGCAAATCTATCCACCCTATAACAATATTCTCTGAAATGGCTCCAATTCGAATTGGAGACCACATATATTGTCCATTACTATAGTTGTGCACTAACAAGTAACAAATTCATGTCCTTGAAATGCCATAAGTTAAGCATCACATATCTTCTATTAATGTCATCTCTCTAACTTGACATCTGTAACGAGCCATCAGGTAAAACCACTGTCTGCTTGAATGAATTTGAATATTTCGTAGCAAACAGACTTTATTTTTCTTAGCAATGAAAGTGGCTCAATTATTTATGTTGTTCTAGAACCAGTTAGTTTGAATTATATAGGGTGAATCTAAATGAACCCAAATCAGTCATGAATCGTACTATTCGCAATTTGAATCTTCCGATTCGATTCACCTGAAAGTTGATTCAAACCTATAGGTTGAAAGGAATGAATTGGACTGGCAAAACTCAAGACTGAAAATTAAGTTGAAGTAGTTGTATGGTTAATGTGGTTTCTTTCTTATATATGTCTAAATTGTATTTCTCGACCAAAATGCAATAATATCTGAAGTTGAACATGTTAAATGATCTGTTTTATGATAATTATGCACTCATTCACAATATTTGAATCTTGATTCTCGATTCAACAACAATGGCTACTGGTAACAGTAGACTACAGATTTATCAGCCTACAATTTGTCTCCTTGCAGTGCTTGATATTTAATTTGAAACAAAATTCAAATTAATTAAATGTGAAGCGAAGAGTGTATACATTTTGAACATAATGTAAACTAGTTTATCAACCAACCGTGTTTGGTGTTCTCTAGCTAATTAAGAGCCTAGTAAACATTGGCGGTTCCACATATATGAGGTTGGGTTCGATGAAACCCATTCTTTTGAGGAAAATACATACATATTATACATCTAATTTGATCATGGACCCCATAAAAATTATATAGATGGAACCACACAAGTTATTTTACCACCCATAAATTCGTAAAAAATAATTCTTTTATAAAAAAAAACAAGACATAAATGACAATTTAACTCCAAATAATAGGACTTTAGTATAAAAATGTGCTTTTAATTATAAAACCTTACGAGGATTCGTGTACAATCTCTTATTTTACTTATGTTAAATAAATTTTAGTGAAATATTTGGATTCCACAATAAAATATTTCTGTATTCGCCACGGCTAATAAATGCACATTTTTTGGTGTACAAAAGGAATTCTACTGGCGGAAAGGATAAGACAACTTGTCCGAATTCCTCAATATCCAAAGCAATGATCGATCCCATTCAATTGTAGCCTAGTGGTAAGTCATTTTTTTGTCAATTTGGAATGTTGCATACTTCATTTAAACCGGAAAAATTATAAAAAAAAAAGAAAGAAAGAAAAGATGATACTTTCAAAGGATCAACAATAAGAAAATTTGTATAATAAGAGTAAAAGTTAATTCCACTTAAAAGTAATGTTGGTATGTAGCAGTTGTATTATCAACAATAACACAGACTGCAGTTCCTGGTTGGCCGCTCCCATAATTAATTGTTTCTGTGGGGAAGGGACTGTAGACATTCTAAGCTCTTTATAAGATAAAAACAGCTTATAAGTATTAAGTTGAAAAGCACAAGCTATGACTATAAGAAACACCCCTGAAATTACATCAAATTGTATGATTCCTTAATACGTACTCTATCCCTTGTCTTTTCGTATGGAAAAAAGTGCTTCAATTTTATCCTCTACATGCGTTAACTTTTTGTATAAAAAAAGGTAAAAATCAATATTTTTAAATAGCGAAAACCAATTAAAAGTTGGTACATAGTGGTCATGCCGACAAACTAATGTAGCCTTACAAGTTCACCTATTAAAATAAGTCAATGTTTAAAACAACAATAAAAAAGAGTTAATTAATAATAATGTATAAACAAAAGAGAATTTATATTTTACTCGATACCCACTTAGTATAATGCTCTTTAATAAGTTTGTATTTTGGGCTACATATATCCATTACTCTACATATTTTGGGCTACATACCTGCTTAGTCTTCAATCTTCAATGTTTGAATACTTCTAATAAGCTCGAGTTCAGTAACAAATTTCAAGGTGTAAACAAGTACACAAGTGAAGTTTACGAGCATAATCAAGCCCACAGATTACTATAAAAAAATCTAATTAATTAGCATCGTCTATTTAGTACATTGTTACGTACGATATCCGACTATTTCGATTTGGAGTATATGTTAAATAGCTTAAAGATTATGAAGGAAGCGAAAAATTGGAGGGAAAAGAGGCAAAGAGAGAAGTGGGGTTGGACAGTAGAAAATGGAGGAAGAGATGATTGTAATGATTAAGAAAGAGCATGGGATGCTATAATTATTTGGCATGCTTTTTTTTATTCTTGTTCGGTGTAATTTATCACTAATAATACCCCACCTATTATCATTTTCCTTTTCTTTTCTTCCTCCATCTATTTGTAAATGCGATTAGCTCTATAGTTATCACACTAATCTCTTGCCCAAAAGAAAATGATAATAGGTGGAGCATTAATATAAAAGATCACCATTCCACTTGCTTGCTAGATTCGAATGCAGCCTGTCCTGACTGTGTAAATATTAAAGTTGTGTTGTGTGGCAGAAGATCTACTATTAAAGAAGGCGATCTTACTGTTAAAACTCAAAATAAATTCATAATGTTAATAATTTGACACAAAAAAAATTAAAGATACACAGCTAGAAAAGATTAAAGGGGACAAAATATATGGTTAAAAACAGTTGCCTTTAGTTGTTCAAGGTTTAAAGTTATCAGTAACAAATACAACTAGTAAACCGATAAGATCTTTGTAATATTTTTTCTTTGTAGTATGGCTTTAGATGGGGTTTTCGTAAGATATCATCCCATAGATAAAGAATTATTTGAAAAATCTCGTTTAATTAGATTTTATAATATTCGATAAATTGGCTAAAGTAGATTAGTGAATCATGATATATCACATCAGCGCTAAATTACAAAAGCAAAGGAAAGTAAGTAGTTAGCAAACATAATAAACACTAACTAATTATGCTAACCTAAACCACAATATGCAAAACAACAAAAACTAGTGACAAATTGAATTGCTCACCATTGTGTTAAACCTACTTAACCGTTTTTTTCTTTCAAAACAAGAAAATAAAATGAATGTAGAAAAACATGCGATGATGATGTGTGAAATCCAAGCAATCTGATGTAGGACCATAAAATTATGTATATAACCAAATCGAACTAAACTTTTTAAAATTTATACATATTTATTGACTACAAACTACACTTATTTATGCTGAAATAAACAAAATTTATTAGAACTTATTTAGACTTAAATCATATTACTAAATATTATACATTCCAAACATTTACTTATAAGAATTTATAGTAACTTATAATTAGTACTCCCTCTATTCTTTTTATATATTTTTTTATATTTTCCTTTTATTTCTTTTTTTTATGTCATTTTAGAATATCAATTCATTTTTCATAATTTTTCTCCAATTTATACTTATATTAATTGGGAGAGAGATGAGACAATAATGAAATTATAATGTTGTAATTAAGGAAAAAAATTTAAAAATGAAAATGTAAATATATTTTTTATTTTTTTTTGAAGAAAATCCTACACAAAATAGAAAAAACGAACTCAGTAGAGTATAAAATCCATTGTTTATATTAATGTATTATTGTAATTATCATATACAACATCTTATTTTAAATAAAAAAATTACATTACTACTTATTATTGATAATAGATATGTATATTATCAACTGTTATCACTAACTACATTAAATAGAAATAATGATAAATAATAATGTTATAACAAACCAATGAACACCGTTAGCTACTCACTGCTTTCTATTTTATTTCTTTACATTTTATTAAGAAAACTTTATTACACTATTAGAATGTCTAAGTTAGTCCTTTAAATTTAATTTCATGACATTAATTTTTCTTAATTCAATGGTAAATAAGAGAAATATAATTAGAAAAATTGATACTATAAATTCAAATGCAGAGAGTAATAATTATCACACGACATTATATTTTTGTTATAATTTATTAATGAATACAATTAACTAGTAGTGAGAAAAGTCTTACTCTAGTGGTTATACAAAAGTTGTGGACTTGGGAATTCTCGTGTGTTGGAGATTTTCTTTTTCATTCAATATAAGCTCAAATGAGGCTAATTAAAAAAAAAACAGTATTTTTTATATATCTACAATTCTTTTCTAAAAAAATACTTTTATTTTTTTATATATATTTACAATAATTTTCCTCAAAAAATAAGCTACCAATATTTTCCTCATTACCTTTATAATTAATTATTTATTATTAATGATAAGTATTATTAAAAGAATTGATTGACAAAATAAATTTGTTGAAATTTTATTTGATTTAAAACTTATGGGTGTTACTATTTATGACTTAGAATTTAAGTTCTAAAAATACAGGGCTTAGAAGTCCTAACATGTCGCATGCTTTTACAATATTTTGGATGAATGAGTGAGTGCAGGGGATATTCGGGTTTTCTATATCCCACTTTTATGGAATTGTTGAAATTTTAGTTAGTAAAACAACAACAACAACATTACCCCAATACCTAACAAGGCTCCCGCGCAAGCGGGGTAAAGGGGGGTCGGGTGTACACAACCTTACCCCTGAGCTAACAGAGAGGCTGTTAGTATTTAAATTAAATATTTATTTATAAAATTTCAACCATCAGATGAAAGTAGGGTCATTTCGATCATCGGATGAAAGTATGGTCTAGATGGATCAAGAATTTCAAAAACCAAAAAAGACCTTAGTTTACATAATTTTCATGGGGTTTTCTACTTGAAAATGATCGAAAAAATTCAAGAAATCGAATGTTTAAAACAAAAAAAAATGCAGTAAACTGATTCAATTTATTTTATCTACAAAATAAATATTGCACATAAATTGAAAGGAATCAAATTGAATTTTTTAGTTAAAAAGTATTCCAACACTTCAATTGAAATTCTAAGAATTTATTTAATTTGTTTTTTACAAAAATTACAGACTTTTATTGTGAATGGTATTCAGAAAACGATTCTAACACACCCTAAATAAATTATAAATATTGACTTTGCCGGAAATATAGATCAGTTGGAGGAATCCTAAGATCAGAAACTTTACACTCACTTCAAATTGATTAACATTGGCCTGCACTTTGGGTCTCATTTCCTCATTTGTGGGACCAATTTTTATGAAGCTTCGCCTGCATTTGGTCCCATGTGAATACAACTCATTAAAGCCAAAAAAAGTTTACTAAAATAAAAATAATAATAAATGGATTTTGTTATGCAAATATGTAGTTTTGTTTTCATTTGCATTAGTGGCAATAAAGATAGAGAGGCCTGTAGTGTTTAATATACTTAAAAAGTTACGACTCATTTGATATTTCTATAAAAAAAATATTGTCTTTAAAAATTTATCTCACAAATATTTTTTATATCATATTTTAGATTTGAACAATACATTTTAGTTTTTCATACTAATAAATTGAAAATTATTTAAAACTACTTCTTCAAATATATAATTTATTGTTCATAAGGGAAAACTTAAAATTAGAGATGGTAGAGAAAGCATTCTGAGGAAATAATTCTAATAAAACCATTACATTTTTTTATCTCTATTTTACTTTTCTATTTAAATAAATTAAAATAATTTATTTTATCAACAAAAATTCAACACTAATCGGTAGAGCATACCAAACGATTAAGTGAAAAAGATGTGATTTGAGTAAGTACTGCATCAAAACCGAAACATTGACCATCAGCAACTTCGGGAAGAAGCACTACATCGGGATATTGAATTAAGTCCCAAAATCAAGGAACTAGGGTTCAAAATATAGAAATTGAACACAAGACAACCTACCTGAATCGGAGCTGCAATATCGACGAGTCCACTACTAAAGATGCAAATCAGTTCTGATGAAAGGGAAGATACGTCAAGCTGAAGATTCGTGATTGAATAAGGTCTCGGTCGATATGTGAGAGTCATCAGCTGGAGATGTTGATAAGGACGACAAAAATGAAACCCACAAGGACCCATACGATGACATCAGTAATGAAGAACACATGGGCCCGTCCAATAAGTGGGCCTCTATCCAACAAAGTTTCATTTTTCCCTTACTCTATTTATTTTTATCCCTATCTTTAATTGCTTAAAATCTTTTTGATAATTATAAAGGGCGAGAAATAGCTTGATATATCTTGTTAATGCAAGTCTATGCAAGTGGAAATATATCTTGTAATTGGGGAAGAAGTAGTAAATCAAAAGTCTTGTCACAAAGGCGATAAGAGCCTAAGGAAATTGGTTTTTAAAGTAGACCATTGTGACTCTACCAATTTCTTGAAGACTTTTTGATACTTATATACATGTTATATCAAGTATATACAAACTAAACTTAAAAATTGAAATTTTCTCATGATACTACTAAATTGCTGATATTTCCGCTGTGCAGAAAATTTCAAGTAAAGTTCAAAGGATTCCTATGAAGCTTCCGGACTACAAATCGAGCATATACTCAGGGGGAGCTTATGTGAAAGGAATCACATATTCAGGGGGAGCTAAACTGCGATTATTCTACAAGCCCTGAAGAAATCAAAGACTTTGTCAAGCCAACAACCGACTACATCAAGACATATCAAAAAGGGTTGTGAAGATATATCAAGGAAGGGTTGTAATCATCAAAAAGGGGGAGATTGTTGAGTTAAGTTTCGATGATTACAACAAAAGGCGACAAAGCACTGTTGAAATATTTTAATTAATTAATACAAACTCAAAAAGTATTAATTATATTAAAATATAATTGAAGAAGCTACAAATGAAGAATTGAAGACTTCGATGTGTTAGAGAAAAGGGCATTGCAAAGATAAAGTTGGAATAAACAAAGAAGATGCTGGTCAGTGGATAAAGATGTTGGTGTGATAACAAAAGATTCTGGTTGGTGGCATCTTCCAACGGACACTTGTCG
>CAOJBJ014768810.1:0-10481 GCA_948291685.1 Euphorbia celastroides | reverse complement strand
TTGAATCTCTCCTCCGCTGCTGTTGACGGTGTTGCCTGGTGGCGCCTCCGCCGCTTCCGGTGCCTCTCCGACGATGCGATTTCCGTTCGGAGCTCATGCCCCTTTTGTGTTCTAGCCTTTTCCCCCATGTGATCCCTGTTCGAATTCCACTTTTTTCTGCTTCCCTTCTTTGATCTCTGCCCTTTTGGAATTTCGCGGTTTCGGCTGCTTGTTTTGCTCAGCTTTCGGCCTCAGGTTGGCTCTTCTTTACAGTTCCCGATCTGATTTTCTTTGTAGAGTCTGTTTTGAGAAATGCATCATCTTTTTCGATCTAATTGGAGCTGAATTTGTCTCTTTCACCGGTGATTTTGGTGATCTCTATGTGTTGCGTTCGAAATATGTATCGATTGGGATTGTTATTAATTGTACAGAGCTGCATTTTTGGGTTAATTAAGTATTTTTCTGGTACCTTCTTCTAATTCCATGGGGTTTCCTGGTTTAGTATATGTTAATAGTTCCTCCTTGGTATCAAATTCCAAATTTTCATGACATGGATTCATGGGAAAATAGTACTAGATTTGGTTTTCCATTGATCAAGAAGGGCGGATCCCTTTTTCCCCTATAACATCTCTTGATTCAAAGTAGTCAAATTGATTTTCCTTTTTCCTGTATATCATACTTTGCAGTGGAACATTAAAAGAAGGGATTCATCTGGCGGCTCAGGATGTCTCTGAAGAGCATTGTCCGTGAGCTGAAGGAGATGAAAGATGGAATTGGGAGCATATCGAGGCGAGGGGTTGAAGGAAAGCATTGGCGAGGGAGAACCAGGTCGCACATTGCACCCGATGAAACAGCTGCAGAGCCTGATCCAATTGAACAGGGTCAATGGGCAAATTTGCCGCCTGAGTTGCTCTTGGATATCATTAGAAGAGTAGAAGAGAGCGAGACACTGTGGCCTGCCAGAGCTGTCGTTGTTTCTTGTGCTTTGGTTTGCAGGTCTTGGAGGGAAGTCACTAAGGAGATTGTCAAAACTCCTGAGCAGTGTGGGAGGCTCACGTTTCCCATTTCATTGAAGCAGGTAAGCTCTTTGTTCCTATCTGTATATGTATATATGCTCTGATTTTTCAGTTTTTGTGATGTAGTTTGTTGTGTGTCTGCTTTGAACCAGCCTGGGCCTCGTGAATCTCCCATACAATGCTTTATCAAAAGAGATTCTGCAACATCTACCTATCTTCTTTACTATGGTTTGGTTCCTTGTAAGTCAGACTGCTCTGGTTTTGTTGTATCTTTGCAAGTCGTTTCAATGTCAATTTGCTCAAATGAGTCTGGATACTAGCGGTTTGTTTTGTTCATAACTGCTGGCATTTGTCTCTTAACACTGATTTAGTGAGAAGATTGAATTTAAAATCGATCATTTAGTCCATTTTAGACTAAATGGACCTGCTAGTCACGTTCAGGGGGCTATGTTATCTCGTTACAACATTCAAAATCTTTCGAATTTAGTCTTGACAATATGTTCGCCTATGATTTACTTGCAGCTAAAATGTGCTATTGATACTTTCCTGTAATTCTGTTTACTTTTGAAAAATGTCACTGGCTATATGTTGCATCCTTATGAAGAAAACTATTCAAGATCCTCTGATAGATTTCTGTGGCTTGTAAATTAGATAAAGCAGGCTGTGTTGCATCTTTTTTTCTGAGTATTAAGGAAGCATTTTGCCTAAATTGTTGATTGTGGGGCTTGAACCCACAACCCCACACTTGTTGGATTTCCTAACAAAGTGGTGGCCACTAGACTAAGTCTAGTGGTTGGTTGTGTTGCATCTTGTTTAGCTTAGAATTGGCTGAAATTTTTCGTTTTACTTATTTTTTCCAAATTCATGGGATGGCAGCTGAGAATGAGGACAAACTGCTATTAGCAGCCAGAAAGATCAAAAAAGCAACCTGCACAGATTTCATTGTATCATTGGTTGCAGATGATTTCTCTCGGGCAAGCAACACCTATGTCGGTAAACTGAGGTAATCCATGGACATTACAAGCTACATACCTTGCAATGTCAAGTGTATCCTATCCCTTTAATGACTCATTTTCAAAATGTTTTATCCAGGTCCAACTTTCTAGGAACCAAGTTCACCGTGTTTGACAGCCAACCAACACTCGAAGCCCAATCCCAACCCCCTATCAAAACACCCCGCAGATTCCATTCTAGGCAAGTTTCCCCCAAATTACCCGCCTGTAACTACAACATGGGCAGCATCACATATGAGCTCAATGTTCTTCGAACTCGAGGGCCAAGGAGAATGCATTGTGTAATGCACTCAATTCCCGTCTCTTCAATTGAAGTTGGAGGCACCGCCCCAACTCCAATCTCATTTGTAGAGACCGTCGACGACCGATCACTAATCGGTTCAAAACCGAAAGAGTCAGCCTTAGAGAGCAATTCTCCCAGCCTGAGCCCCTCGGTTAGTGAACCAGTAACCAATGGCTCAGGGGATCCCCTGATCCTAAAAAACAAGGCACCTAGGTGGCACGAGCAGCTGCAGTGCTGGTGCCTGAACTTCAGGGGGCGGGTCACGGTTGCATCGGTTAAGAATTTTCAGCTTGTGGCTGCAGTCGAGCCGAGCCACAATGTGCCTGCTGAAGAGCAAGAGAGGGTGATCTTGCAGTTTGGGAAAATTGGGAAGGATATTTTCACTATGGACTATTGCTACCCGTTGTCTGCCTATCAAGCTTTTGCAATCTGCCTTAGCAGCTTTGATACCAAGCCAGCATGTGAATGATAAATGTGGTCCTGAAAGCTGACCCCTTGTGGTTTGCTGAATAATTCCAATCCAGTTTAGGAATACTGATGCAGTCTGTGGAATTTCATGTGTATTTTATGTTGGATCCCCTAAACTCTTAATTTAATAGAAGTGTTTTCTATTATTTATCATGCAGAGTTGGGTTTACATCTTTAATCCATTCATTTTGTTCCATGCTGTCCTAAAATTTGCTATCATGTAGTTTGGCTATGCACAAGTGTCCACCTTAAGTTAGACACTTTTTGCTTGATATTCCCTTCAAGAAGTTAGAAAAGGGCATGTTACCCCTGGTAAATGCCAGTTCGCTCCTTCATATTTTGACACATGACATTAAAAGGTAGGGAATGCCAAAGTGGCAAGTTATGGAAAGTTAAGAAGGCATTTAGCATATAGTTTTTATACAACAATTGAGCTTCAAACGTTACATTTAATTTATAAATTGAAAAAAGATTATTTAAAACTGGTTCTAAAATTTGATAGAGCTATTACCTATGACAAATCACAATATCAAGTGGTTGTTAGAGGAAGTAAGTGATGTGATATACTTGGTTACGATGTGAGTGTTAGTCTTGTTGGAGTGAAGTGTGAAAGGTATAAGGAAGGGTATCCACATATTTAAAATTAGATGCGTTCTTTTGCCATTCCAATTATGCAGTATGTTGTTTCCTTTATGGGTGGTTTAGCATAATAGCACTCGCTGCTGCTTGCACGTGTCATGTTGGACCTTACACGCGTTATTTTTCAGTGGTGCTCTGCACTTTCTGCTTAGTTCAATGGTTGTTTTTTTGACTTTGACCTATCTTTTATTCAAAAATGAGAATATTTCAATTTGTTCAATCAATTTCATGTAACTATAACGTCAATTAGAAAGCATATTTTAAGCTGGAATTATATAATCCATTAATAGCTACTATAATGAAGAGAAAAAAGAGGCACAAAAGTTTCCCTTTCCATAAGTACCATGAAAAACATTAACTCATTGTTCTGTTTTGATACTGACATAAATTTCTTCTAAGAACAAACTTGTAGATGACGTTTTACAAAGATGCGGGATATGGTAGCCTATGAACTTACGTTTAAAAATTAATTATTTAGCTACAATTTTAGGAGATATAACATTGATAAGTCATGGCTTTATAAAATTGATAAGTCATGGCTTTCAAACCATCGAAGTCACCTTAACAAATCAAAAAAATTGAAATCCAATTTCACAAGCTCTCTTCAAACACTTCAAGAAGAGTAACAGCAAAGGCACCACATAATGGGTAGCACTGAAATCATATTATTCACAATTATATTACTTCTAAGATCAGTTAAGATATCAATTCCAGCAACTGCTAACTATATAAAGCTCTTCTCTTTTTCACTAGTATATTTGAGTGGCTCAACAAAAAGAAAGTCCTTTACAGTTCGAATATGATTCAAAAGGGTATTTCTAATACTATAAAAAATAGGGTATTTCCAAAAATATCAAGCTAATCATTCACAGAATCATATATAATACACTATGTAACTAATTACATTTGAACAACCAGACCAATTCAGTATTACACATCATTCCAAAAAATTATCAGACCTAATCAAATTCTATAATAGAATCAGAGTCAGGATATAATAAAATCAATAGAAGCACTTCCAAGGCAAGCTATAGCAACCTAAAATTAAAAGAAAATGATGATACTGCTCACCAGTTCCACATAAAAGTGTAGTCAAAACAACTCAAGAACAAACAATCATCCCTTATTCTTCAATGCAAGAGAACCTGGTTTCAGTTTTCTGAACCCCGAGAAGTTCATCTTTAAAAACCCAGATGTTCTTGATGATTTCTTCTCAACAGCAGCTTCTTGCTTTCCTACATCTCTATTAACATTAACATCAACATCGCTTTCCTTTTCAGTGCTGGATTCAACGTCTCTTAATTGCCTAAGCAATTCCAGAGCACCAGCCTTCCCTTTCTCATTTCCATTGACTGAAATGGAACACAGGGATGGTATTATTCCTACATCCATTACCAACTTACAATACTCAACCCGTTGAGTGCACAATGACAAAAGAACCGAGACCCCGAGCTCTTGTTCCTCTCGACTTCCACTCTCCAACAAGGCTGCAATTGAAGAAATGCACCCTTCTGTTTCTGCGACTGCAGCTTTTGCCTCTTCTGTACCACACAAATTTTTCAGCAGGGCTATGCAGTGTCTGGCTATGCTTCCTTCTTTTATGAAAGGAACCAGTTTCGGGATACACTCCAGAGACACAATTTGGGTACAGATGTCGCTGTTTGATGATAAATTGTGCAGGATCTTTACAGCTAGTTCTTGGTGTTCTTTTTTCTGTGAGTTGAGGATGTTCAGAAGAGGAACAAGAGCACCCGAGGCAGCAATTTTGGATCTGCAACATGGCTCACTAGATGACACTTCGAGTATGGCAAGGCTTTCCTCGGTTGCTTCTGAATCCAGAAAAGACACCAGCAGGCTAAATGCATCTTCGTTCAAATATGAAGCTCCACTCCTACATATTAGTTAGGGAAATGAGGAACACAAGAACCAAACAATTCGATAAAACTAGCAGAACTGATGATATACCTGTTCCTGCTCACAAATGCAAGTAACAATTGGCATCCAGCTCTCTGCGCTGTAACATCATGCTGGTCTTGTGCGCCTCTTAGAAATCCAATCAGAGGTTCAACAAAATTCTCAGATGACATATAAGAACAAGCTCGATCAATGCATAGGATTTGGCTTGTTACATTCTCAACCCTTTCACGCTGTGAATCCCATTGAAGCTCAGAAAGTCCAGTCAAAAACTCAGAATCTATTTCATTGTGGGATCCATGGAAATCATCGGTTTTCTCTGTCGGCATGAAACGAGACCTATCTGCAACCCTAGTCTTAGGAGAATCCAGAGTGTAACTAGAATCCAGAGACCCTATTGACATATTGCTTACATCCACTGGAAAATGCAGACCGTTCATAGAGATGCCTAAGCTAGCCATGGATGTAGACGATACATCAAATGGGGCGAAGTTCTGTAGACTCGGGTCAGAAATGGTGACTTCATATTTTTTGCACCACTTTGAGATCGATTCCTTCATTGCTATGTTTGGAACCGATGCACGATGAGCTAGTTTCGCCTTTGTTTTTGGACATGTATCATTGCCTTCATCAAACCACTTCTCTATCCAAATCCTCTCGAATGTTTGTCCAGATGCAATGATAACAGGATCATACATCAATCTCATAGATATAGGGCACTTGAATTCTTCAGGGGGTACTCCTCTACTCATAATTCCGGCTTGAGCCTCGTCCTGTGAAAGTTCAATACCGGGGCCCACTTTACTTGAGTCCACTGTATCACAGGGATTCTCTGTTTGCTCTTCCAAGATTGATTTTCCATACTTATTCAGAAGGTGCCCAAGGTAAATTAGGATCTTCCTCTTGTTAGGGTCATTGTCACTAACTTTGTCCAACAGCTTTTTGACAGACCTTCTCTCTATCAATAAAGCCTTTGGAGATGTTATGTGGAGCCTACAAGTAGCAATTCGAAGAGCTTCCAATTCTGAGAACTCATCAGAGGCAGAAGAGTTGCCTTGAATCAGTTCTCGCATGGCCTTACCGGCTTCCTCATCAGAAGAATCCAGGGTGAATGTTGCTGCCTTTGCATCATCAACAATATGACATATCTGCATAAGTCAGCTCCTTATCATTAGCAATGAACTGCTAAACAACTTTGAATATATAGTTTTTCGCACTTTCAGGCTAATATGCAATTACAGCAAACAAACATGAGAAGGTTATTTCATGATCTTCTTCCTGAAGAGAAAAGAGAACAAATAAACACAGGTGACTAGGGAAAGCCACAAACCTTAGAAGCCAACATTGTTGGAACCATAGATTCAATCTGGCCTAAGCTTTGTTCCAAATTGTTCCTCGCTTTTCGACATCTTGAGACTATAACATCTCCAGTAAATACCTGAAAGAAACAGAAAGTGCATTAAGAATTATAAACTAATGGCAATATGCACTACCAGATGCCTTACCGAAACCGAAGTTCTTTAAAGAAAGATTACCAAATAAAGTTTACTAGATTCACAACAGTTCTGGAGAATTTGTTTTGCTTTGTCAATTGTGACATTCAATAGGACAAGTGCCTGTATTCCTGATGAACACCTGGGGCGAGCAGCTTCTATTTCTGGGAGCAGACGTATAATTTTATCAACTAATTTCAGTAATTCCACACACATTGAACGATGCACCTGAGAATGTTAACCGGATTAAGTTATCTGAAAACAATAGATAGTTATCCAATATTGAAAAAACAAAGCTTGAAAATATTACAAGGTCCCAATCACCGTATCTAAACATATATGATCAATTCAAGAAGAAACCAAAAATCAAATAATCATGAATTTGAGGCACTTCACCTTGAAGGAATAATGATATTGCAGTTCATCTGCTGCATTAGCAACATCAGTTCCCATTCAGAGGTACGAGGTCTGCAAAACAAATCCAAAGGCCAAATGCTGATAAACCAAAAAACCATACAACCTGATAAAAGACATCTACAATAAGAAAGAAATGGCAAATAAAATAGAATTAGTGACAGCAGAAGCAGCAAGGAAGTGATTGAGCATAAACCCGTAGTTACAAAACATAAATATACCAGCATCGGCGGAAGTATTTGCAGAATCGCGTTTCTACTAAACAATATACGTAATTCAAATAAGAAAATTTATTAGTCAATACTAGAAATGGTGAAATATAACTTAATTTCAAGGAAATGATAATGACTGAAACCGGATGGAAGCACCGTTTATCCACAACAAGTGGAAACAGTCCACCAATTCAGAGGAAATCAGAATTCAACTGAGTCAACTAAACAAACAAGAGCAGAGCATAAAGGTACAACAGACCACGAGATAGAAAGAAGAGAAAGATAAAACTAGACTCACCGTGTATGAGGAAACACCAGCGAACAAAATTCCGAAATTCTTCTGTGTTGATAGCTAAACGGAAAACCAAATTGTCGCGAACGAGTCAAAATTCACATGGAAAAACCCCCAAATTTTCAAAATCAGATTACGCAAGATAACCTCCAGAAAACAGAGACAAAAACAAAGAATTGACTTTCTAGAGAAGCAGAAGAAAAGAGGAAATTGGGGGTGAGAAAAGCATAGCAATCCAAAGAGGAAGTGATAAATATGGCATCCGTAAAAGACGAGAGGGAAATGAAAGGAGAAGGAGAGGGGAAAAGAAAGGGAAAGAGGGTGGTTGTCACTTTCACTGCCTGCTTACGAATAATATGCTCTCTCTTTTTTTTAAAGAACTTGTGCTCTGTTTGGCTGCTTGCCAACGCCATTGCTGCTAAGGTTTGATTTTTCTTATTACAAAATAAAAGCACATTTTCACTTTGAAATTTCTATAAATGAAGGTATTTTCTTTTTCACTTTCAATTTTCTATAAATCTGTAGCATATCAAACATTGAAGGCAGAGTACGTTGTTTTTTTTAATTCATTTTGCCCCTCATCCTTATAAAATCATATTAATTTATCACTTGAATAACAAATATCAACTTTTAACTTTAAACTTTTAAATTTGTTATTATTTTTAAAATCTGACACATGACATTTAAAAGTAAACTTATTCACTGTTTTTAAATTTGCTAGAAGTTGATGACACCTTTAAAATTGAAAGGATAGTTGTAGAAATGAGAGAAGTTGAGATAGCTAGTAATGTATTCAACAAATAATAAATGGACAACATTTAAGTGAAGGGCATCAACTTTTTTCCTTTTTATGAAGTAAATTCAATTTAGAACTTTCAATAAAACTTTAGGTAATTTACATAAATGTATCAAATTTTACAATTTTTTTCGTCTAAAGTATTAGCTCGTAACATACTCTTACAAAAAAAAAAATGTTCTCACCATGAACCCTCACTCCTAAACCCATTTATTAATGTACAACATCCACTTTAACTTTTTAATTTTATTTAACATTCATATCTCAAACTATTTATTTTTCAATATTTCACTTTTATGTTTTGTTCATTATTTTTATTTCCGGAACTACATATTTATACAATTTTTTCGAGCTGCTTGATACCCTTACATACTATATATAGTGGAATTTGTATCATAAAATGTGAATGTGATTAAAATAGACATTTTCATATGTTATGCGATTAGAAAAGAAAAAGAGTAACAAATGAATGTGGTGAGTACACAAGTGTTTTTACTTCTTTTCAACTTATCAAATACTCCCTCCATTCCAAAATAAGTGACTCTTTAAAATTTTTATCAATACCAATAAAACATTTATTATATACTTAAAATGACTAAATCACCCCTTGATTTTTTATATAAAAGTTCCTCTCTTATTAATTACCAATACATAATTTCATCCATACATAACATCTTTCCTAATTAATGCAAGGGCAAATTAGAGACTAATGGTAAAATAATACATTGAAAATCTAACAAAGTCACTTAAAATGGAAAAAAATAAAAAAGCTAGGGAGTCACTTATTATAGAATGGGGTAGTATTATACTTTCTTTTTCCACTCATCTCTCCACTCTCTCTTCTTCATCTTTATTTTCTGTTTCTTTTTCTCTTTCATTTTTCGCCATTTGTATTATTACTGCACCTTAAAATTTTCAGGCAGTTCATACTTAAGTAAAAGATTTTCCAGTGATTGAAGAAGCACTTGTCTCTGCCATTGTTCTTATGTTTGATTACATCTTGATGATAATAATAATATTAACTTAATATTGTGTTTAAAATAGAATCAAATGTAAGCATGCAACTTTAATTAAATATAATTATATTATATTGTATGGTGAGAAGAAATTTTCAAGCTACAGATTCTAGAGATAAAATATTACCAAATTGTAAAATAAGGCGAGTATTATATTGACAACTAGGATTTATAATATTTCATCCACTTTTATATATTAAATTAATTACTTAAAAATTGCAGGAGTTGGTAGTCTTACATACTTTTTTTGGCTCTTACCAAAAGTTGTATCAAAGTCAAATTTGACAATACTTAAAAGAAATAAAATAAGAAGGCAAACGATTTGGTAAGTCGGACGCCTGAAATTTTTGCAAATGATTAATATAAATAAACAGAATTTAAATTATTTGGATATAGCATAAAGTAGGTGAAACTATCCACAACTAAGAAGAAATCTTGGAAAACAACTAATTGAGCAAAAATGCACTAATAAACCCAACAGCTTTATGAAAATAATTTAATAAGCCATTGAGGGGTTTTGCAATAATTATATTTGAATTTCAAATCGGAAAAAAATTTAATTTAAATATTGAACTAAATTTATAAGTTCTATGTATAACTGAATTTAGTTTCCATAAAACTGCTACAAACATACTTTTAGTTTCAATTGCTCAAAATTATAATCTCCTTCATTACATGTAAATTTAAACAATTAGAAGAAAAACTTTCCACAACAATATCAATGCCAATAAGGATAATGGACGATGATGATCAGAGGGCCTACTTGTACACAATTTGATGAGGCAAGCAAACATTGAATGTTGACTGCTCAACTACTCCTACTGGTCAAACTTTATATATTTGTAATTTTTGTTGTTATGATATATTTAAGGCCAAATGTATCATTACTCTCTGATTTTGTTCCGATTTTTCCCCACTTTTTTGAACATTTAAAAATTATTTTCAT
>CAOJBJ014767217.1:0-12738 GCA_948291685.1 Euphorbia celastroides | reverse complement strand
TCCACAAAAATATTGCACCACAGGTTATCACTCACGATATCAAGTCGAGCTTGAATTGCTTCGTGATTAGCTTTCTCGGCTGCCACTTCTGCTAACCGACTTTGTTCCTGCTTCCTCATAACGTCAAACACCTGCACACAGCATAAATTTACATCAGCAACGTAAATCAATTCCATTTTTCTCAAAAAAGCACATAATATAAACTATAACCTTAATAGGATTACAATTTATGGTTTATAATTTTGTAAACCTAACAGAGAAATTAGACTTCTAGTCATTTCTTCAATGTTCTCTCCGCAATAAAACAGGACAGAGAAACAATCGGAGGGAACAAAAACAAGAAAACAAACAAAGGAATAACCTGCTTAGCGTAGGGAGAACTGTTGATTTCGCGAAGAGCTTTTGCGCCTCTCTCCAACGCCTCGGGGTCGAAGCCCGACCTCCTCGGCTCATCCGCTTCCGATTTATCATTTGGTGCAGGGTCCGACTGCTTCTCCGACGAGTGAGATGGTGCGGAAGGAGAGGAAGAGAATGGATTGAAGCGAAAAGAACCGTCGGCGAAGGAAACATCTCGATGCGAAGAAAAGGAAGCAACGGCCGCCGCCGCAGCTAGAGCGACGGAAGTTGATATTTTAGCAGCAGCCATTGGAAAGGAAATGGATTTAAAGAGTAGGAGTGGGAATCAAGGTCATTAATGGCGTAGAGGAAACGAAGGTTTACAGCGACTGGCGCCGGAGCATAAACCCTTGATGGTATTGTAGGGTTTAAACGGCAAGTTTGCCAGCATATGCAAAAAGGGATTACGTGCAGAGTAATTCAAAACTAAAAATCAAAACTATCAATAATTGCATTTTTTATTTATAATATTCTATCTATTGATATTTATTGAATTTTTTGTTGTTGTACCCAAAATGCTTTATAAACTATGGGTGTTAGAAAATCTAGTGAAACTACGACAAAATAACCCTTAATTTCAAAAAAAAAAACCCAGAAAAAATCAATTTGTTTAATTTTTCTAATAAATATTCTGAAGTGGCGAAAAGTTCAACTGTAATGAGATACTTATTGTGTGTTTGAAAATGTTTTTCCAAACTACTTTTCTTAAAAACTCTATTTTAAAGCTTTTCTTATAAAAAAACATAATATAATTTTGTAAAAACAGTTTTGATAGTTTTCAACTTATCAGTATGAAAGACCAAAATGTGTTGTTCAAATGAAAAATATGACTTTATGTGAAATATTTGTGAGACCAATTTTAGAGATAAACAACTCTGACAACAATGATAAACATGTTCTAAATGCTCTACTTCATTTTTTTTTGGGTAAAGATAGGAAAGTACAAAGCAGAAAAACAAAGATTTGATTAACTGAAACTTATATAAAAGATTTCAAGCAAATTAAATATCTTTCCAATTTGTTTTTGTTCACTGTTTAACCTTTCCAATAGACTAAAATTAGATATATAAATCACTAAAAAGCAAGTAACCAATTAAGTCATGGACGATTTTAATAAATTAGAGAAAAATGCCAGGATCCAAAAGGTGCTTTAAGTAATAATATTACCGCAGTTCAGAATAAAAATATTTTATAGCTATAAGAGATTCTTATATTTAATTCCAGAAGTATGCATAAAAATATAACTAAATAATAGGTTTTTATTGTAATAAACTAATAACGATACTTACCATCGCTTATTAGGTATTATAATCACATTAGATGCTAAAAATTTCTACTTAACACCATATCATGAACAATACATGTGAAATTAGTGAGAGGAAAGAGCCTAAACACTAAACAGTAGTGACTCCATTAAATGACACTCATCACACGTCTTTGAATATTACTAATGGCTTTGTTTTCTCCATTCCCATCACTGCAACTAAATCAACAATTTTGGCAGTTGCAGAGTAGTCTAAATACAACACTTTATTCAACACTGCCTCTGCTTTCATTCTGTCCAAGTCACAGAGACAACTCTCCAAGGGGTTTTATTTATTGCAAAACCACAAAGCGCTTGGTGAGCTGCAACAAAAGTTAAATGTAATGTTAATACAGAACAGAGAACGAGCGCTCCCCAAAACAAATATAGATCCCTTCAACAAGAATCATTGTAGTACCTCAAGAAGCTCGAGGTGGTGAGAGCAGCTACAGACAATACAACTGGATTTTGAAGGCAAAGCATGCCTCTGCAGGAAATCAAAACTTTCCTTATATGTCAGCAGTTGGCTTCTCTTCAGACTCCATATGCTTACCAGTAGTCATTGCAAGAGCATATTCCATCTTTGAAATGGTGAAAACGAGTAGCATCTCTCACAATAATTTCTCTACCAACAAGTTTGGAGATATACTTAATAGCCGAATGACAATCATTACAGACTCTGAGATTCTTCATAATTCTCAATGTAGTGTTTTCTGGGGTACTTATCAACCCAAAAGCAATAGCAAGTTTCTCGCTATGATATCTAAGCATCTTATCCTTCACCTCTATCTCCAGGTCATGTAATACAGAATCAAAATCTGGAACAAAACCCATCTTTTTTATCTCCTTCCAGACGTCGTCCATCTTTTCATAGATTTGAACTTTCAATGGATGATGGTAATCCTCAGCTCCAAAGGCATGAACTCTGTTTTGAATCTGAACCCAACTATACCCTTGCTCTTTCTTAACACCTCTTTCCTTCATTAACTTCCTAACTTTAGCAGCATCTTCCCATTTTCCACAAGCCGAATATACATTAGCAAGTGCAGAGTATGCTCCACTATTGCCAGGATCAATAAGAAGCAATCTCTCTGCAGCAACTTTTGCCAAACCTGCATTCTTATAAATCCTACAAGAGGATAACAGTGCACCCCAACCTATAACATCGGGTTCAATGGGCATACTTTCTATAAAACTAAATGCTTCTTGCAGCAACCCAGCACGCCCAAACAAGTCAATCATGCATGCATAATGACTAAGTGTTGGCTCAATTTTGTGTACATTAGTCATCAAATTGAAATAGCTTCGGCCTTGCTCTACCAATCCCACATGTATACAAGCAGAGAGGACACCAACATAAGTTATATTGTCCGGTTTAATACCAAGTCTCAACATGTTCTCAAACAGTTCTATTGCTTCTTTTCCAAGGCCATGTTGAGCTAAAGCGATAATCATGGATGTCCATGAGATATTATCTTTGCTCGAACATATGAGATTAAAGACCTGGCGTGCTGTAGTTATACTTCCAGCTTTTGCATACATTGTTATCAGTGCATTCCCCACCGATGTAGACAAATTTTCCCTTAATCTTATGGCACATGCATGGATTTGTTTCCCATGATTCAAAGAAGCCAAACTTGAACAAACACTCAACATGGCTGCCAGAGTAAAACTGTTTGGTCGGGGTCCTTGTTTGGCCATTATTCTGAAAAGCTCCAGTGCATCATTATTTAAGTTATTTTGTGCATAACCTACAATCATGGCGGTCCAAGTAACTACATCCCGGTCTCTTAATGTGTCAAAAATCTGTCTAGCTGGGGTTACATTTCCAAGTTTGACATATCCATCTAACAAGGCTGTAAAACCTATAAAATCAAGATTTGAAATCCCACTTTTGTCAACAATTCTTCGAGCCATTTCAACACCACCAGATTTCGAGTACATTGAGATCAAAGCATTTTGAACTGCCCCTGTCATAGCAAACTCTTTCCTAATAATATAATTGTGAATTTGTTTTCCAAGATCCATGTTCTCAAGATTGGCACAAGCTGATAAGATGCTTGCTAAGGTGAACCTATCTGGTCTTAGAGAATTATCCAGCAACATATTAGAAAAGAGCTCTAGAGCTTTCATCTCACAACCATATTGAACATATCCCACTATCATTGAATTCCACGTAACTATATCCCGTTCACTCATTTGTTCAAACAAATAGAGAGCATTATCAACTCTACCACATTTCATCTCCAATGAAATTTTTATATTCCAGCTGGAAGTGCTCTTCAATCTCATGTTTTTAAAAACAATATCAGCCATTACAAAATCTCCAGATTTTGTATACATATTCAGAAGTGAATCTGACACAGGAACATTCCCACCAAGCCCTAGTTTCACAGCAAAAGAATGGATCTTTCTACCTATGCCTCGAGCCCTCAAGTTTGCACATGAAGAAAGGACATTAGTAAGTGTAAACTGTGTAGGAAGAACTTTATCCTTCACCATCTCTACAAACAATTTTATTGCACTCTCAAATAGGCCAATTTGGTTATAGCTGGCAATCATTGTAGTCCATGAGACAGAATCGCGATCAGGCATTTCATGGAACACCTGACGAGCTTTGTCTATTTTACCCTGCCTCGCATATCCAGAGAGAATTGTATTCCATGAGAATATTGTTTTTGCAGGCATTTCATTGAATACATTATGAGCATCAATAATATACCCGGATTTGGCATACAAGTTGATGAGGTTGTTTGCTAAATAGACACTAAAGAGAAGTCCTAACTTAATCATCTGGGCATGGATTAGTTTACCCAATGATGGATCCTTGGTTCTGATGCTTTCTTGAAGAAGAAAGGCATAAAAACCTGAAGCAAAAGAGAAAAAAGAGAAAACTTTCCATCAGCAACCAGATTATGAAGAAAACAAAAGAGTTATTGCAGGAATAAGTTTCACAGAGTGATTATAAATGGAGAGGAAAAATAGAAATCTGTGTTGCAGAGTTCAAAAATGCAAAATGTCATCCATTCTTCATAAGCAATGACCAGTAGACTTCTAAAAACATGCAGAACTATAATCTTCACATATCCAGGTTAATGAAACAAAATGTAATATTAGCAATCCAGAGCTCATTATAAAAAAAAATCAATAAAAAAACGTGAAAATGCTAAATGTTCGTATACTCAATTTACAATGTTTATTCTAAAGGCAAACAGTTTGGAATTAAATATGTCGTTTTCGATTGAGAAAGTTCAGTTTGTGGAACATTACTGTCATTTCGCTGATGAACTGCTTTTGAGCAACCGATCAATTGGGTTCCAACATTAGCCAAAGGTAGATGACGCTCATCTGTTCCAAGTACCTTCAGTAATGCAAATTCCCCTCCAAAGTCGGCAGGATTCCCATTAGTAGCATTAAGCTGAATTCTCTTAGCCATCATAGTTATTCTATCTGAAGCACAAATTTCCAATACCTCAAGAGATGCTAGCTACAATTTTTTCTAAGATTACAGAAGAAAAACAAATCATCAATCAGCGATCAGGAATACGGAAATTGAAATTAACATTGAAATAGGAACGGGACTGAGAGGAGGAAAAGAAAGAAAGCAAAGCGAAAAATACCTCAGCTTAAGCATCCTGTCCGATAAGGGACGGCCAAAACCACCAGCGGCGAAGGACGAGCACATTTGCACAACTGGTAGTGTCGTTTTGGAGAAAAGTGAAGAGACGACATGCCGCTTATTTACTTTCTGGCAATTGGTTGGTGTTTAACTTTCAAATTTAACTCCGTCAAAAAATATAGCATTTTTTATTTTCCATTAAATTCAAACTAATAATGGAAATTTGTAAACAATTTCCTATATTATATTTTTAAAAATAAAGAACAATGTAATATACTAATATACTAGTTTTTTTGAAAATTTTTGTGTCAATATCAGGTGCAGACTTGCCCCGATTGATTTATAAATATATGATAAAATTAGAATTACGGAAATTTCATTTTGTGTAAACTTACTTTTATACTTCTTAAATTTTTATTTTATATTAATTGTCTGAAGCATAAATGAAAAATGTACTTACAAAAAAAAAAACAAAAACTTCTGAAATGCATCTAGCCAAAATTTTGATTTTATGCCTAAGTCTAATTTGTGTTATTGCTTCACATTGATCAAACTATATAAGCAACACAACAAGTTGTATACTATTTTCTTATTCCAATAACAACAATAATTTGGAGAAATTTTAATAATTAGATAAAAAAAAAGAAAAATAAAACACACTAAAATATTTTGAGACCCAAAGGTAAAATAAAAATAGTCACATAGGCATATATGAATGGCATTAACCAACAAAACTTTTAAAAGCTATAACAATAGGTTCGAAAATCACAAAATTATATCATATTAATATATTATTACGGTTGATAAATAGGTGCTATATATTAAACTTAAAAAATGTAAAAGATAACTCAATAAATAGTTTGTACTTTCTTAAAAAAAAATCGAAATACCAATTGAACCCTTTCTCTGAAATTCCCGTCCTCCCTTTGTGAAAGACCTAAAACCATCAATCGTTTGAGTTTTAAGGCAGCTGTCTCCTCTCTCTCGCCCCAGCAACTCTCACCGATCCTTTCTTGCAGGTAAATCTTTTCTCCATTCTTCGAGTATCAATGTTTCGTCGAACGTTTGGCCCTTTTGTTGATGATTATTATGGTTTTGGCATATGCGTTCAGGTTGTTGTAATTTTGTCTTCTATCAGTCTACGTTCGTTGCCATTTTAGATCATTTGTGTTTAATAATATGAATTAGTTCTTCATCATGGAACATTGGGTAGTCTGTTTGTGTGGAAGATTGGTTAGGTTAGTTATGAATTAGGACTATTACTTGTTCTGATTTTGGTTTGTGTTTGTTTTTTGGGATGATTTCGGTGCTAGAAAGAATAGAAATCATGCATGCTTTGAAATTTGAATACAATAAGCGGGACTAAGAATTGTTTATCATGTGTTTTAGCTTTATGCTTTGTTCATGAATGTTTTTATTTAGCCTATTGCTAGTATACATGAAATTGAATGTGAGATTTGTTGAGTAATATGCCTTTCTGAATCAATATATCTCTTGTTAAATCATTTTAATCTAACCTAATCACTGGGGGATTAGCCATCAGGATCCTATGGAGTTTGGAGATAAACAATATGTTGGATTATACTTATATTATGTTTCTTAGATTATGGGGTCTATTTTCTATGTAATTTTTGTCACACTCTTCTTAGATTCTTTGAGCTTAACTGCGGAAATATAGAGTTTAAGCTTTACTAATCTTATTCATGATTTAGTTTCCCCTCTGTTAGTTTTCTTTTACTCTGGCCCTCTAATGCACGTTTCTCAGGTTCTGATCCGCATTGCTGTTGCTGTTGCTTTTTTTATCGGTTGACGAACAACCATGCCCCGGTATGATCTTGCTCTTGTTTCCTTTTTTGTTTGCATTCCCGTGTGCCTTCGTATTGGAGTACTTATTCTTTTGGCTTGTATCTGGTTCAATATTGCAGGTACTACTGTGATTATTGTGACACTTATTTGACCCACGACTCTGTAAGTATTTCTTTTTTCTTTTTGTTCAGTCCATTGTGTGGCATTATTTCATGTGTCATTGCTTGTGATTGCGCTTGGTTAGTACAATTTTTTAAAAAGAATAGCTGCCCATTCCCTGATTGCTGTAATACTTAATGGCAGGTGAGATATTTTTATCCTATTTTTTGATTATTTAAACTTCAAAGACATAAAAAAAATCTGTTTCCTTCTTTTAGTAATCCATTTTTGGGGTCATTTTCTAGTCCTTAATTAGTTCCATAGATTTATTGGTCCAACCCATTAAGTTCTACTTTCCTTTTAAACTCGCCACGAATTTTGCTTCATTGATGAATTGATCTAAACAAATAGTTCGCTACTTCCCTTTTGATTTGAAAATTTTGATTATTATGGCAGCAGTGTAGCATTTCTCTTGTTGAAAACCCGGAGCTTTGGTGGTTAGTAATATACTACCATAGTACCATGGTCTGTGATTATAACATGGACTTTTCTGATGAAGGGTTGCGTTATTTGGAGTTCTTACCTTATCTGCTAGGAAACTGTTTGATATTTTTCTCTACTTCAAAAGATTACATGTATCAATAAATATCCAGTTCCTGCTGTCAGTTTTTCTTTCTTATGCTTTAATCACCTTCAAATCATTTGTTGGACCACTTGTCTTTAATGGTGGATAATGCAGCTACCAAGGGTATGTTGACATTATGCCCAGGCTTTAGATAAATGAATGAATGGGACCTTAAAATTTAAATTTCTGGGATCTTAATTTGAAAGAAATACAGGGGTTGTATGTTGATATGTGGTAAAGCATTAGAAATAAGCAGTATCCATATCATTAGAAATAAGTCGCTTCTTGTTTTGTTTGAATAATTTGCAATCTTAGATTTTCATTTAATTTTGCTTGCATTGGTCACTTGTGAATATCCAGTAATTGTTAAACTGTGGGCTTGTTTGGTTCACGGAATACTTATTCCGTGGAATAGAAAACAATGAATGAAAAATGGATGAAATTGGTAGAGTATCCGCCTTTGGATCCGTCTTTGGATGGAATAACTATTCCTTTACTCTTTTATATATCATGGAATAGCAATTCCTCCATTTCAAAGTGAAATAACTATTCCATGACGTCTGTAAGATTTAAGAATTGGTATTCTATCCGACCATGAGCACTCGCCCCATATTCGTCACTTTTCCATTCATTTTTGTCCCTATTCCATGAACCAAACGAGCCCTGTTAGTTTTGTGAATAGTTGTAGTTTCTTGGATGAATGCATATCCATGTAAAAAGAAAGAACTACATATGTTAAAGCGAGTCATTAAAGTTACTAATTTACTGATGGTTTCTTGTAAATATTTCAGCCATCTGTTCGGAAGCAACATAATGCAGGCTACAAGCACAAGGTACTTCCACCATTTGATCTTTAGCTTGTTATTTATTATCGTTACACCGTATAAGTAATATCAATGATCATTCCAACATCAAATGCTGATTATTTATGCAATAATTCCAGGCAAATGTGAGATCCTATTATCAACAATTTGAGGAGCAACAAACTCAAAGTCTGATTGACCAGAGAATCAAGGAACATCTGGGCCAAGCTGCAGCATTCCAGCAGGTTGGAGCTGCATACAGTCAGCATTTACTGGCTCGCCCTCGCCTCCCTGTTCTACCCATGCCCATTCCAGGTGGCGCACCTTTAATCCCTGGGATTAGGCCCCCTGTATTGCCTAGACCCGTTGGTGCTCCAGGTAAATGCAACCCAAAAACTACATCATGTCCCATGCAACTTTGTAAGCTTTTTCTCATATGCAAACTTGGCTTGTTTTTGCAGGCTATATGGCGGTTCCAGGTATGCAACCAATGGTGGCACCTCCTGGTGCACCTTTGCCTGGTCAAGTAAATGGTGCTGCTAGACCACCAATGATGGTTCCCCCAACTACGGTGCCTGGGACCACAGGGGCACCCCCTCCTTCCAGTGGTGCTCCAGCCATGGTTCCACCTGCTACTTATCAAGCGAATCCGGTGCCACCAGCAAGTGGAGGCACTGAAAATTTCAGTAGTCCCTCTGCCCCCGAAGCTAATTAGTAGTCTGTTGATTCTGTTTTTCTATGCAGTTTAGAATTTGAGATCTGAAAGGATGAGCTAAGACTTGGGTTTGTATGGTTATAGTGTTTTGTACCTTTGTGACATTGAAACGTAGTGGCTATTCAACAACATTAGCGGTTGAAAAGTGCTTTGGTGTTTGTTCTTTCTCAGTTGATTTCAGCTTAATTTATCTACTTGGTTTACAGAATTGAGTCATGACCTAAAAAGGATTTGAGTTTGATTTTGTGTTGCTTGTGGTGAGTGATTATTTTACTTTTGTCAATACTAAGGGTGAAGTTGGCGAAAGAATAACATTTGTTACGTTAATTTCCTTTAGTTTGTTTGTGGTGATTAACTTTTGGTGCAATGGCCATTTTGGGAATGTTGTCCCGGAAAAATCCATGAATAACTTGCCCAAAACCTTAAATTTAAAGAAACATTACGATATTATTGTAGTTTGCTATCGTTGGTGTATATCTCAAATTACCAATTCTCGATTCAAGTTCAAGTTTGAATTACTCCATAATGTCTCGTGTAATCATCGTGCTTACCGATTTGTTAATAATCTTGTTCATTTGCAATATGGGGAAAAATCATCAATTTTAATTTCTAACACTTGATTATTGTTGTATTCCAATTTTTTTCCGTTGAAATTTGACTATCACACATAAACTGTATGTTATCCTCGTGATTAGAGTGAAAGTTAGATTAACTAGGGTTTTTAGGGCATTTATAAGGAGAACAAGTAAGGTGAACTTTGGTTCGCAGAATAGTTATTCTTTAGGATTAGAGTAGAAATAAATGTTAAGAATATGATAAATTATAAATTAATTTCTTGAATCTGATAATAATTTTGTTGATAATAACATTGTTCCCCTTATTGTATAACTATACATGCGTGAATGAATATAAGTGTTTGTATTTCATCACTCATTAAGTTTGAGTGACAAGTTGTGGCCATAAAAATTAATTAGTATTGAAAAACGAATTGAAAATAGTATGCTTTTTTATTCCAAATTATTACATCAACCAAGCCAGTCATGAAGACAAATTTAGAAAATAATTTGTTATTAATTTGAGTTTTGGGCATAGCTCCGTGGAAGCAAAGGCTATTCTTTATTCATTCCTATTGCTCGTTCGTAGTTTCTCGACTACTCCTCTGACTCTAAGTCATCCCTTACTCCTACTTGTCCTAAGTAACTCTCCAAGTGATGGTGAGCCCCATCTAACTTGAAATCCATGGTAAGCTTTTTGAAATTCCAAACTATGTCACCAAGTGGAACAAGCCACTCCACCCCGAGGAGTATTGGTCCCTTTGCCATAACACGGAAATTGGCTTCAAATTCTTGTCCATTCATTTGGAATTTGACATTTCGGCACACATAATCGGACGGATCCAATGACCCATCAACAAGCACATACTCTATCTCCGGTGCATGCTTCATCTTTAACCCCAGGCGCTTCATAAGTTGAATGGGCATTGAGTTATCTGACGATCCAGAATCAACCAACATCTGGAATTTTTTTCTGCCGATATTTGTTTCAATCTCCATGCATTTGTAACATGGCTCCTTGTACTCGTTATGCTCATCTTTAGACACAAATTTTATAATTAAAAACCGAAAAATAAAATAGGGGAAAACAAAATATGAAAAACAGACAAAGCCACCTAGCTTCGGCATAGCACTGGGATGGGAAAAGCGGGGAGTGAGGCTCAGGGCTGATAGATTTTGTGCCGCGAAGCTGGCCCAGTCACTGACAGCGGTGGCAGCTCGTTTAGACGCCTAGGTTGTAGGCACCGACTTAGCAAACGTCGTGCTAATGGTGAGATCCATGGTTTTGAAATGAGAAACATGGAGAAAAACACATACTTAAAGGCGTAATTTACTCTCCAGTACAACATGGTGTAATTTATTATGTTTCGTGGAAATTTCACGAGAGTTCAACCACAGCCTTGAAGCTGCTTTGAGGGAGAACAAGTCGTTTCTAGGCAAACTGAAGGTCAACAACAAGCTTCTCAAAATTGCAAAAAGAGGTATAAGGAACCAAGCTGCCTCCCTTGAAGCTCTCAAGCTCGCAGCAACTCAGATCCAAGACCAGATTACCATAGCCGAAGCCAACTTCAAAGAGATGATTTATCTCATTGAATCAGCGGAGTTTCTTGCAAGCAAGCTGCCTGGAGCCGTCACCGATGATGAGGAGGAGAAGGACGAGGACGAAATGGCTTAGTGACTGAGTTATGGTTTTGTTAGATTGAACAGTTTTTTGAGTCGGTGTGCGTTTATTTATGATTTTTTTAGAGTCTGTTTGCTTTTTGTATTTCATTCGATAAAAGAAGGGTCATTGTGTCTTTCCCATTACTTTGCCGGAATCTTTTTAGTTCTTTTCTTTGCTTTCTCGGAATTTTGGTGGCATGAACAAGAGTGCTCTGAGATCGCCCGAGATTTGCACTGCCATTTTTATTCCTCTTTACCTATGTTATTAGACGCCCCACATTTACCAATTTGCTCTTCAATCCATAATTTATTAGCTAAAATAAACCAAGCTTATAGTATAATTTACATTTTTGTGGAAATATTGGTGAGACTAGATTTTCTCAATGTGTTTGTTTCGATGAAAAAAATGTAATATATTTCTCTACATTACTTTTTTGAAAATTCGATAAAAAAATTAGATGCTAATAACTATTGAATTCAATCGATGATCAGCGGATCTAAGAACCATGCCCATGTTTGGTTTATTTCTCCATGCGTGTTATATTGATGGTCTAGACTGGTTTTATTTGAACTCCTTCACAAAAATATGCTTATGTTTAGTTTCGCTTGTCAGAACTGATATTTTGCTATTAAATATCCGGTATAAATTAGATAAAATAAAATCTCATTAAAAGTATGTTATCGTGGATCTAATTTCGATGATGAGAATCGAATAGCCAAACAACTCTAAAATGACATGTCTAATAATAAACAATTTAGGATATAAATGTAAATCAAAGTAAGAAAAACTTAAAAAAACGGAGATAATTGTTCATATTTATGTGTGTATGGTTGGGGATTATATTTATGTCATTGAGGCTTACAATTTTTCTTTAAAATTTAGTTATAATAAATTGTCTATTTAAGTAAGAATTGTATTTTGTAATAAAATAATAGCAAAAAAGATTCAATAATTTATTAGACGACTTTTAATTAATATAATATTATAGGTCAAACTTTTAGTGAAATGTTGATCGGTGGATAATGTTTAAAATTTGTAGTGGAATATATAAATGTTGTTGATGTTTGTTTTATGGACAACAATGTTTGTCGATAAAAAATTTGGTTAAAATTATAAATATACTTTAATATAGTTAAATGTTTTTTCTATTAATTT
>CAOJBJ014761697.1:0-22858 GCA_948291685.1 Euphorbia celastroides | reverse complement strand
TTAAATGTATTATGTATTTGAGTGTTATTTGTTAAGCTTTATTGTTGTTAATTGTTATTTGTTCTTATGGTTGAGTCATTTTTTATGTAGATATTGTTGTTATTGATGGCCTCAACACTTTTTTAAGTTGGTGTTAATAGTGGTAATAATTGTGCAAGTGCTAGTGTTAATGCTAATGCTAATGTGGATCTTGGAGGTAATGAATCTCCTTATTGGAAATATGTGATTGTATTTGATAATATTACTGAAGGGGGGCAACAAGTCATTTAGATGCAAGCTACATGGGGAAGAAAATAATGGGTTTATCACTATAGTTAAAGCACATTTGTTGTGCCAAACTAGTAAAGGAATTAGTGTGTGCAAGAAAGTCACCGATGTACAAATAGCAAGTATACAAAAGGAGGAGGAGGAGTTTATTAGGCAAAAGGAATTGAAATCTTCTAAAAAAGTTTCTCTCCCTTCTAGACCTACTGTTCCTCAACTCCTAGTTCTAGTGAACTCGATGTTGTGAAGAGTGGAAGTATTAATAATTCATTTAACTTGCAAAAGAGGGCTCAACTAGTTGTGAGATATCTGGATGTTTCACATGGGTGGTTTGCCTTTTAATCTTGATAGGAATCCTTACTTCATAAGCTCTTAAACTTTTGCGGTCAATCATGAGTTGGGTGGGTATGTACCTCTTAGGTATAACAAATTATGAATCACTTTCCTTGACCAAGAAAAGAAGCATGTTGAGACTTTGATGTTACCAAAGAAGAAGTCGTGGCAATTGGAGGGAGTTAGTATTGTTACGGATGGGTGGAGTGATTCTTTGAGGAGACCATTGATTAATTTTATGCTTTTTCGTAGAGATGGTCTCATGTTTATTAAGAGTGTGAATTGTGAGGGGGAAATAAAAGATAAACATTTTTATCTTCAATATGATGTAGTCCAAGTTGTGACTAGTAATGCATCAAATTGTAAGGGTGTTGGAGAACTTGTTGAGGGTACATATCCTCACATTATTTGGACTCCTTGTGTTGTGTGCACACTCAACATCGCTTTGAAAAATATTTGTGATCCAAAGAACTTGGAGAATATTGAAGTAACTTTTGAAAAGTGTTCTTAGATTAAAGAGGTTTATGATGCCATGTTTATAAGAAATTTCATAATGGGTCATTCTATGAGATTGACAATTTTCAACCGTTTTGCATCTCATAAGTTGTTTTCGATTGCACTGACTAGCTTTGCTTCCATGGTCATCATGCTTAAGAGAATGAAGCTACTCAAACGCTCTTTAGTAGAGATGGTGTCACGTGAAATGTGGACTTCTTACAAGGAAGATGATCAAACAAAAGCAAACTATGTGAGACGTTTGGTGCCAGATGAAGAGTGGTGGGATAAAAGGTGGATCACATTATTGAGTTTACTAAACCCATTCATGAAATGATTAGATTTTGTGACACGGACAAACCATGTCTTCATTTGGTATTTGAGATGTGAGATACGATAATTGAAAAGGTTAGAATTGCAATCTTTACACGTGAGGGCAAGGCTTTGTGTGAGCATTTACCTTTCTATAATGTGGTGCACAAAATTCTTATTGATCAATGGATTAAGAACAACATGCCTCTTCATTATTTAGCTCACTCTCTCAATCCAAGGTACTTTAATCTCTCTTTATATTATGAACACTCCCTTTTGCATATTCAATACTTATTTAAGTAATTTATTTTAATAGGTTCTATAGTTTGGATTGGCTTGGGTAAGATCCTAATAGAACCCTTCACAATTTGGATGATGAGGTCTCCATCGAAAGAAAGAAGTGCTTTCGACGTTTATTTCCTTGTAACGAGGACTACAAGAAAGTGTTGGAAGAGTATGGTCACTTTTGTCTTAATATTTGTGCTTATGATGACTTGATAAGTGTTATGGATGACTCATGAGATTCTAGATTTTGGTGGTGCAACAACGGTTCCTCATTATGCAAAAGTTTTTAGAGTGTCCGGAAGCATCAAAGTATGTATGCTATACATGTTTTCCAATTATTAATCATTTATATAATTCTAATTTCATTTGGTTTTCATGCGCAACATGACGGGGGAATGAGTGGTTGATGATTTTGTCATCATTAGCTTGTAAAGGATTATAGTATACTTGTGGCTAATTCGAAAACTAAATTCATCATAGTTGTGAATTCATGTGCCAAATGAATTCCGTGCTATAATTAGATCTATGATAAGTTTTATTACTTATGTGCATGGTCAGGAGTTTTGTAAAACCAAAATAGAATTGAAAAACTTGTTGTTTTGTGATAATGTGCTCAAATTTTGTGGGATTGGCTTTCGTAGAGCCATACATTCTTACATTCAAAAAGACTACAAATCATTAAATCTATCATACTAAGTATGTTTGAAGGGCAAGTTGTAAAAGCATCTAGATTAAAAGAAAGGAAGGGGAACAAGAGAAGGAACATGAACCGAAGAAGGAAATGGTCAACAAAATAAGAGTTGATAAAATGTTATCTTCAACAAAATGTACCTATGATGCATGCATTTTTGGAATGTTGGATAAACCAAAGTAAGTACGCTATTTATTTTCACCAAGTTTATAAAATTTTAATGTTTGTAAAATTTTGATGTTGTTTAACATGACAGGGGAATGGGTGGTTAATTATGTTGCAATCATAAGCCTGGAAACGGTTGCTCGATTCTTGAGTGCAACCTCGAAGAGTAAATTTGCTGTTCAAATTTAACAATGCTATGAACAAAGTGGATTGTCTTGAAAATTAGCGTAATGCTCTTTTAACCGATCCTTCGTTCGAAGAATATGTTCAGGTTTCAATGAGAAACTTACAAGATCAACACACTGCGTTGATAATGATCAATGAATCAATAAATGCAATGAATATTGCTGATCATTATGGGTCAAAATGCATCCAATTGGTCAATAAAGGTCAATCAACAAAGGTTGCCCAACGAAATTCACTAAGCCTTTATACTTTATAACCTTTCGCTGGCAACAAGTAAATACCTTCTTCAAAAGTAGGCATTATATATGTTCAATTGATGCACCTTCCTTGTCTTGAAGCTCCAACTGCTAGAAACAACCTTAAAATTTGTTGTTTTAAACAATGGGCTAAAAGAGTCCCAATAATCAATGTCAAAATCTTGGTTATACCTTTAGCCATTAGATCTTGTTTGAACCTTTAGCCATTAATTTGTCATTAAATCTCTCTACATCTCTAAGAGCTAGATATTTTATCTTATATCCATCTTTGAATTTAAAAAGCCTCACTAACACTGCATGACTCCTTTACTTCTAATATTTTGGTTGAAAAACAACATTGCACCCACATTTCCTTGCTCTAGAAGAGTTGTATTTCCATTAATTTTTACATTATCATCTCCATTTCTATACAAAATGAACTATGTCATGCCACCACATGTCTCTTTTCTATAAAATGCATAACAACTCATCACTATTGGCCGTCGACACTTGTAGCATGTTTGACAGCTCACCATTCCAATGCTAATGACTCATGCCTTTTCCCTGATATAGCATTACACGTGTATGCATGGCATGGTATTTACATTATTTTTTTCAAATTAAATATTTCTTTCACGATTTGGGCTATACAACTAAATTTGAGAATAAAGTCAACCAAGTTCATTAGCAAAAGAGAAAGTATGATGATTTTGAGCTTATATAAAGTGGCATAAATTTATGTGAAGATGGTTCCAAATTTATTTTTACTGGAAGTACTTTAATGATTTCTTTTTTATTTGTTATCATTTGCCGGCTATTAATTAAGAGTTTCATGTACTTTAATGATGCATGCATTTCTGGAATTTCTAGCAAGCCAAAAACGAATTATTCATTCATCTAAAATACTCATCAAGAGACATCACATCACATCTTTCAACAGTAATTGAAAATCAAATCAAGGGTTTTGAGTGGGAAACAAGCCCTGTAACCCAGCCAAAGCAGCCCTCACCTTTGTGATGAATCCATCTACAACATTTCTGGAATTTCTGGATAAACCAAAGTAAGTATGCTATTTATTTTCTCCAAGTTTATAAAATTTTAATGTTTATAAAATTCTGATGTTGTTTGATTTTTATGTGCAACATGAGGGGGGATGGAAGGTTAATGATGTTGCCATCATAAGCCTGGAAAGGGTTGCTCGGTTCTTGCGGGTAACCTTGGAGAGTAAATTTGCTATTCGTCCAGCCAAATATAACAATGCTATGAGCAAAGTGGAGTGTCTCGAAAATTAGAGCGATGTTCTTTTAACTAGTCCTGTGTTCGAAGAATATGTTCGGGTTCTTAAAGTAACCTGATTTACACTAGTCACCCGAGAGTGAACGCGAGGAAGAAGATGTCCGGATGGGAAGAAGCAATGAGATGTCGAGGTTTTTGAGAAATATACTTGTTCATGGAGTTAGAGCAGATGTGGCAAAGGTCTTAGACTAGTGGTTAAAGACTAAAGTTGTGATCCTAGAGGTCACAGGTTCGAGTCCACACTCGGGTGGGGTGGGATAAGGGTTTTCTTTAATATTATTGTAAGCCTGTTATGAGGCAATTTTTTTAAAAAAAATGGAGTTGGAGCAGATAAAGCTCTAACTGACAACTACATAGCAACAATTGTCTCCAACATTCTCTCTAATGCAATTCGGAGTTTGTAGAAAGCATTAAAAGATATAGAAATTAAAGGTGTAAGCTACCTATCAAAGGTCAAGTTCGATTAAGCCAAAGTGTTTTGGTTTTATGGTAAGTATATCACTTATGCTAGCTAATCTTTTATCACATATCCTCTGTCTTTGCATTTTTGTGGTTTTCTCTTAGGTTACAAAATGCATTAGAGTATTTTTAGATCAGGTTGATGTTTGCATTCCGGTGGTTTTCATTCATGTTACAAAATGCATTAGAGTATAGTCAGATCGGGTTGATGTTTGCATTTCGGTGGTTTTCTCTCAAGTTACAAAATACCTTAGAGTATTGTCAGATCGGGTTGATGTTTGCTGATATATTTCTACAAATGTTGAAGAACTTTGTATTACACTGTTAGAATGTTAAAACTATTTTCTAGTTTGGCTCTCAAACTCTTATTTTGGTGCTGCTTAAGCTGATTGTCAAATAGGAATGAATTTAGACTGTATTACAACTATAGCTGCTTGTTGTTGGCTCATTTTTTTTTCTTGAGCTCAATTTATTTTGTTTTACCTACTTTTCTTAAAAAAATTTCTCCCTCCATCTCGATGTGCTTTAAACTTGAGACCTCTAGAGTTCAAAAGTTTCACCTTAACCATTAGACAAGGCTTCAACCACTAAATTTTACATACTTATAAATTTTAACTATTAAGTTGAAATTAAGCAATGAAAAACACTTCTACAAGAAGGTTTATAATTTAAAAAGTGCTTAAATAGTAATTTGGTGCCCCCACTCAAATGTGATATAACAAATAGAATATGCCGTTTTTTAGTTCTCTAACTAATTCTAAGTTACTTGTAATCCATTTTTACAAGCTTTGAGAAATTTTATTTAAATATTCCAACTCTTTATAGTATCTTACAAATAGTTTTTGAGACACATTTTACTTATTATTTCTAAAGTTATATAAAAGTTAAAAATAACTTCTACAAATAAGTTAAAAAGCATAAATAGCCTTTGACACTTGGAGCACGTTTGACACCTCATCCTACCAATACTAATGACTCATGTGTTTTTCCTCTTTGTAGCATTACACGTGTATGGAATGATGACAGAGAAGGTGACAAATATGGGAAATTTAGGGGCAATTATAGTGGGAAATTAAGGAATATTAATGAGATCTCATTATTTAGTTATAATTGTAGTGATGGGATAATTATTAACAGGAGAAGTTGTTGTGGGGAGGGATCTTTGATCCGTGAGAAAATATTTATCTTTTCATTTGAAATCTATCCATTGTTTTACCCTTATTTTCTTCTTGTCCTTTGTCATGTGGTCTGCGAAGGTTGACTGTGGGTACAACAAGTGATCAGCGCATTGAGTTGGTTAGTAAACTGGATGTCAGTGATGATGTTGGGAAAAATTGGGTAAATTTGGGAAAAAGTTTTTTTTTTCAGAGTGATTGATCCTAAGGATGACCCATTTATGTTGTATTTTTTTCATTTATAATCTATTCATTCTTTGTGTATTGTTTTACCTATATTTTTTCTTGTAATTTTGTTTCTTTTTCCTATTACATGACGTGTACTTGCTTTTTTTTTTTTTCTAAATTTAGCACTTCTTTAAGTTTGGAATATACAACTGAATTTCAGGATTAAGATAATTCCCTATACGAATGATAGGTACTTGAACACAATATCATAAGTAAATTGATCAAAGCTTACCAAGGTTAGAAAGATAATGACATAGTTAGATTTTTATGGGCCCTAAGTCAAGAAAACTTTTATAATATTTTATAATGAAATAAATTAATGTCTATTTTATAATATTTTTATTATCATTTGAAAAAATTACTATTTTTATATATTTTTTAAATATATTGTAAAAATTGAAAGCCAATTTATTTCAATCGAGAAAAACTGAAAACTAACTCAATGCCTTATGTTTCTACTTTAATTTAGAAGATATACGTTAAAATATTGAATGAAAAAAATATATAGGAGCCATCGACTTATTCTTTTAGCAAAACAAATTAATGTTATGATATTTTAGCTTCTTGAGTTTAGATCGAAAAATTTGAATCATAACGGTTTAATTTAAGATTTCAACACGTAAGAAAGTGAGCATATATAATGGTAACTTTAAACTTAGGCCACATTGACTCGAGAGTGATATACTATTAATATGAAATATAATTAAAAATGAGCTTAACTTTGAGTGTCGAACTGTTTTATTATATTTGTAAGCTCCATTGACATTAGGAGAATAACATACGTACATTGGGTATTATGAATAGGGATGGCAACGGGTCGGGTACCCGTAAAAATCACCTCTACCCGTCTTATACCCGTTTATAATAGCAATACCCAAACTCGTCCCAAACCCGTTTAAAATATTCTATGTAAATCTCAAATCCCTTCCAAACCCTAATAGAAATATCCGCGGGTACCCCTTCATACCCGTTTAACCGGTATACAGATATGCCGCTCAGGACCAGAAAATACCGGCCAATTACCTGAAAATCGAGAACGGGCAATAGCCCTTTATTTCTTTTCCTGAAAGTTCTTTTCCTGGTCGAGCTATTTTTGAACGATTTGCACCCCAATTTTGTCTTAATGTTTAGAGAAAAAACAACAAAGAACACTAGCACGAGGTTGAGAAACATGCAGTAAAAAAAATGAAAAGGCACAAAACCAAAAGGAATCATTTTAGAAGAAAATAAGATGTGAAAGAAATGGTTGAAGAAATTGAAAACTCTGAAAAAGAAGGAGAGATGAACAGATGGAAATATGATGGGCCGCGCAAATGAGATGAGTTCAAGAGTTACTGCTTTCATATGCTAGGGTAAAAAGGATAGGCATAATCTTTTATTGGGTCTAACAAATCCAAGCTAGACCTATTCGCGGGCTTGCCGGCCCGTTCAATCCGTCCGAATCCGAAGTATTTGGGATAGGTTTTGAACTTTATATTTGTGAATTTTTTTGGTCCGACCCGAACCCATGTAAGCCCGCATCATAAATGGGACGGGTTTGGGATGAGGTTAAAATTCCAATGGGCCGCTCGGTCCGTATAATTTTTTTATATAATAAAGTTTTTATATAAAAATAGTACATAATTCTTAATAATCTAATGTAGGAAATGAAAATATTATTGATAAAACATGTTTTCTTACATTATTATAGGTAAAAGTAATGTACTTTTCATTAAATAAGCACGTTTACATATAAAGTATTATAATGTATTAAATTTTTAATAAAATTTTGATGTAACATTATTGTGATGTTTTTTTATATTTTTTTTATTTTTTGAACCCGAAATCCGGCCCAATCCAACCCGAGCCCGAAAAAAGTTCAAGCGGGTTGGGTCAGGTTTGGGATTACCATTCTTAATGAAAAGTCCACCGGACCCGGTCCGACCGACCCAACCCGGCCCACGAATAGGTCTAATCCAAGCCCATACAATATTTACATGGACTTTTTTATAATTAATTGGATTTTTATATACGGGTTCGGGTATCAGGTACTCGGGGGTCAATTCCGAACCCATCCCAAACCCGTCACGGGTATTGATATAAAACCCAAACCAGTCCCAAACCCTAATAGAATTACCCTATAGAACTTTTATCGGTTCAGATATCCGCGGGTACAAACGGTACCCATTGCATCCCTAATTATGAATAACAATTGAAACACATAAAAGACCTTCAATTAAGGTGCAAAATTTTCCAACCCCAATCCATTCATTAATCAAATTAAATTCTGACACTTAAATTAAATTAGGTTGGAAGGGTTGAAATTCCACATTGATTATGACCGTAAATACTTTCATATTTACGAAACCATTAGAATTCACTAATGTTACATATGGATATTTATATGAAGAATATATATATATATATATATTTGTATGAAGAATATATATATATATATATTTATATGAAGAAAAATATATATATTTGTGTTGTCATTTATAATTGATGTGTGTTGCCATTAAATTAAATGTGTAGATACATTTTTTCTAACATATATTAACAATTATAACCAAACACTTCTAACTTTTATTAGAAGTATGCATGTCACAACAAACTCTTATTTTCGTTGCCTTTATTTATATTATTGTTTAATGTATATGATTACTTGTGGTTAAATTTAAAATTATTATCGTTGTGGATTATGATTAGAAACTCAATGGCGATTTGACAATAAAATAACTGATATATAACTTTTAGATTCACATGCACTAATTGTACTTTGCAAGCCTTTGAACTTGATTAAAGAAAGGACACTACTAGCCATGGGATTGACTTCATAAATTTTCTCTTTAATCTTCTACAGTAGTCATTCCAAAATTCATGATTAATGAAATAAATTATTTATTTCACTATCTATAAAAATATTTTCCTCATGTTTTGAGAAAGTAAACTTTATTTCAGTGAAATGATCTCAACTCAAAACAAAGATAAATTTAGATCAACTTATTTACAGTAACTCCGTTTTTTGTTGTGCAACTTTAAGTACTTTTTGCAGTATCGAAAGCTCAGAACCTTAAATCTATTGGTAAAATACTTTAATACACCATTTAATTTATGATTTGAGTGAAGCCTCACGAGTCTATGATTGAATCATACATAGAACTAGAATTTCATTATGCTAGAATTGTTCACTAAATATAGTGATGGGCTCGTTTTCTGTTATTTTAGACTGAACTGAATTGAAATTTAATAGTAGCATGACAAAACTTTATGATAAAAAATTAATAAATAATGAAACTTAATGAAATTAAAATTTATATCAAACTAACCGAAATTTAATGAGCTTTAAACTTATTTAAAATTTGTTAAAAATTTATGAACCGAATGCAATTTATTTGAAACTTAATGAAACTAAACTGAACTTAAATTTAATAAATCTGAACTGGATTTAATTTAACTAAACTGAATGGAAAATAAGTTACAAAGAACGGGGTCTAAATGAGTATATATTATCCATCGTTTGCACTTTGCCTCTCATCACTGTGATGCAAAGTCGGACTTCCATAATGTTTTTTCAGGATAAATAACCATTGACGTAAATGTAAGTCCAATCAACTCCAAACTTTGAAATTTTCAATTTACGCTAATTTCCATTGTTGCCTTTTCATTTTGTTTCT
Source organism: Euphorbia celastroides (assembly GCA_948291685.1). Taxonomy (NCBI): domain Eukaryota; kingdom Viridiplantae; phylum Streptophyta; class Magnoliopsida; order Malpighiales; family Euphorbiaceae; genus Euphorbia; species Euphorbia celastroides. The sequence continues at coordinate 13,077 of CAOJBJ014761697.1, read as the reverse complement.
TCCTCTTCCTATCATTGTTTCAGACTATTTTCCCCTTGTTTTTGGCATGTATGTTCAACTGCCGATCCGAGTTCGCTGTTCCTTTCCCTCTTCCCTTCGTTTCTCTCTGGTCTCCTCTAAAACCGGCAACCAAAATCAAAAGAAGAAAATATCAAATCTAGATTTGTGTTTGTTGTAAAGTCCTATTATTGCATTTTTGTTAATTTTATTTGTTTCTCTTCCTCATTCAACCTCTTATTCTTCTTCTTCAAGTATATTAAATGTCCATCATGTATTCAATAAAATTCTGAGATTTGAATGCTTGAAATTATAGAACATTGTTAAATACATCTATCAACTATTATATCTTTTACATCTATTTATTAAAACCTAATCTTATTACATATTTACCGTTGCATGACATGGATACTGTACTAGTATTAATAATAAGAGAAATTATACCTAGAAGGTAATAGACCAGTTACCAACTAATGAATAATTGTTCAATCCATTAGAAAAAGGCAATTAATGTTTTAACAAGTAGAATATAAATGATGCAAATGGTCGAAATTCTCAATTAAGTATAAACCTAAAGATAAAGCATATCATTGCATCGATTTATGCAACTTTAAGTTAATTATTAACCGAAACAAACTGTTTTACAAGTTCAGCTAGATGACTTTACAATTTGCGAAGTCCTATTGATGCATATGACATGAGAAGAAGTGGTTTCTCTCTTTGTAAGGTCATGCTAAACTTTTCGTCGGTGCTCAAAGTTTTAAGATCTGCACCATTCGGGAGCGACCAATGAAAGCAGTGTATTAAATATGCCAAAATTGTCGATCAAGCTCTTCTTTAATTCTACTGTTGTGGTAGTAGTGTCACTTCCTGCTGCAAAAAACTCCTGCAAAATTAATAAACAAACTATAATGTTAATCGAACAAATACAATTTATTATATAATTATGAGCAAAACACTACTATCCACAATCGTCGTTTAATTTAACTAGACATGACATAAGTTTATTATGTCTTTTGCTATAACTTTAGAGTTGTAGCGCTCGGTAAAAGTAATGGACACAACGAATCTCCACACATGGTATGATATTGTCCGCTTTGGGCAAAAAGCCCTCATGGATTTGTTTTTAGGCTTTACCCCAGAAGGCCTCATACCATTGAAGATAAGGGTCCATGCTTATAAGCCACTCTAATTCTCTCTATCTTTCCATGTGAGATATTTGTTTGTCCAATAAGAGTAAGAGTAAAAACTATCAATTGACTCATGAATGGAACAATTGAAGATTTTCCTTAGCTATAGCAATGTATATCTACATGCAAGTATAAATAAATTTATATCAATCTCTAATTTTAATATATACAGAATACAGAAAAACTTTTTGTCGACGCCAAAAGCTCGACACGAGCTTGAAGATGGCTTGATAAAAAACATTTTTGGATTTTGTTATATAATTTAAAGATTGTATTACTGTGATATCTATTGAAATTGGATTATTCAGGTTTTGATTTATCAAATTTGACTTCTTTAATATTGCGTCTATCTAATTTTAATATTTAATAGATAATATTCAGAAAAGCATACGACAAACAAATCAAAATTAAACAAAAGGAAAATTTTATATAAATATTTAGCTTAATTTTGCCATTGTGATTTCTAGAATTTGTTGTCACTGTCAATAAATTTATATAATCTTTTAATAAACTTAATAAGTTAGACAAAGGATGTGCAAAAAGTGAATAGATCAGTATTACTTTACTGTCCATTTCTAACTTTTATTGCTTTATAAATATCAATATACTTTGATCATGTGACTATAAAAAAACAAACAAAAATACTTGATCATGTGATCCTAAATTGTCGTATTTTACTTTGTGCCCGTTAAATTTCGAAAATGTTTTCGTTTCTCCTTAAATTTATATCAGTTTACTCCAAAAGTTATAAGAAAGTGCATCAATTTACTCTTAAACATCACATACAAACTTTTAATTAATTTTGACTTTTTAAATAACTCATTCCCTCTTTTGACTACAAGCCGACATGTCATATTAAAAGAACATACTTGTTCATTTTTCACAAGTTTAAAGGACAGCGAGATGCAGTTGAGGTAGTCGTTTATTTAAGCCATTATCACACAAAAATAAGTTAACCCTAGATAATCTTTTGATGCAGTATTATTTACTAAATCTGACTTGAAATATGGAAAAGAAAAGATCTAATGAATACTTAGCCCCTCTAACTATCACGTTTTTTTGAGCTAATACCTTGATCTTTTTTATGTTAGTTTTAACCCCCCAAACTTTACCGAATCGTTAGTTTTAGCACTTCAGTTGCCACTTGTCATAATTTTATGGGAAAGACAAAATTAAAAAAATTGACCTTTTTAAAAAGTCAAACCAATCACAATGTGACACGTGGCAATTAGAGATCTGAAACTAACGATTTGATAAAGTGGATTAAAACTAACATTAGAAAGGTCAAGGGTGTTAGCTCAAAAAATACTAATAGTCAAGGGATACGTATGCATTTGGGATTTGGCAAAAAGAAAATGAATGAAACTTTACCATAACCAACCAATTGATGCGATCATCATCAAATCCATTGTCAAGAAACACATCCAAAAAATCCCCGCTTTGATCAAAATCCCCTTCTCTTCTTCTTTCCCTTCTCTCCTTGATGTAAATCTCCCAAACCCCAAACAACTCCTCCAAGCAATTCGATGTCTTCTTCTTCAATCCCTGCAGATCCAAACCCTCCAGCCATGGATAAAACTCTGCAACATTCGGCCCACTGCTCAGCTTCCACACCGTGCTTTTCGCCTTTCCTCCACGTTCGAAATCAATCAAATCCTTCGAAAACACGAGATTCGAAATGGTGTTGAATACGGTAGCAAACACAATCTCCCCAATATTCACTTCTTTCCCCTCTTTCGATTCCAGAAACTCGATCATCTCCTTCAATTTCTTCTCTCTCAAGTTCGCCTGAGATTCGATTGCTTTCGCCGAGAAAAGCTCGCTTCGGCTCAGAGATCTGGCGAACTTCCAGTGATCGGAGCAATTAGGGTTCAAAACAATGGCTATGCGTTCGAGCTCATCGCTCCGGCGGGAACCGCTTTTCGAATAAACCGGCCACAGAGCGAACGGTCGTGCTCTTTGAGAATCTCGGCGGCGGCGGACGGCGAGGATGCGACGATGACGACTTGAGATCCGAGGCGTAGAGAGATCAGAGGGCCGTGAATTTGGGCGAAATTGGCGAGCGAGACGTGGAGTCTTTTCGGTTGTAACTGTAGGATGTTTCCGATGACCGGCCATGGAGTGGGACCCAGCGGAAGAGACCGCCGGTGGAAGAATACGGTGATGGCGTAGTTGATCAAAATTATGAAGGAAATAGGTAAAAGGAAAAGGGGAGAAAGTATGAGATCAACAACTCTACGGCTGAGTATTTGCTCCATTGTTTTGGATATGGCAAATGAAACTCTAAGAGCTTTTGAGTCGAAATTTGGCACAATTGATAGTTGATTCTAGTTATTATTATTAAATTTTCGTGTTCGATAATATATACCAACTAGGTAGATAAGAAGTAATTTTCGCGGAATCAAAAGTCCAATTGGTGCGTCATAATTGTGTTTAATTATTGGGAGTGATTAATTAAATAATTCATTACTTTGGGAACGAGTGTGATGTTATCTCGGTAATGGAGTTCTTATAGCTTCAAATAATTCAAGAGATAAGAATTTTTGTTGAGTATTAATTTTATTGAAAACTGAAAATACATATATCCCATCAAAATAAAAAATCCTTGCCCTTGGATTAAAGGGACCCTAATGAGATTGTACCTTTTTAGAAATAGCCCTCGGAGCTTTTTTACAAAGGACCCAATCTTTTTAAGTCCAAATAATCCAAGGGATGATAATTTTTATTGAGTGTTAGATTTATTGAAAATTGAAAATACATATATCCCATAAAAAATCCTAGCCCTTGAAATGACAATGACTGCTAAATTGTTTTTATTTGTGTTATTGTAGACATGGTGGCTATTTTACAGCTAGATTGTTGGGAGAAAAAAATTGTTAGATTTCAACTATATTACACGAATGAAAATAGAATAATTGTAAAATGGGAAAAAATATATAGTTTGGCCGTGCTAGTTTAGTCTGTTTAAGGACATCACAAACTTTTGTTTTCTGAGGTGGTAAAGTCAGTTAAAAAATGGTATAATGCATATTTAACCCTCTAAATTTGGTATGTTTTATCTTTTGCTCCTTCAAATTATTGTTTTGTTCCGCCAACCTCCTAAACTTGGCTTAAGTGTACCTAACAGCCCTCTCATACTGACGTGGCAGCATGTAGACGCGTTGACTTTTTAACGTAAAATTGTTGCCACGTCAGCATGAAGGGGGCTGTTGGGTACATTTTTGCCAAATTTGGGGGGTTCGCGGGTCTATTTGCCAAGTTTATGGGGTTAACGGGACAAAATGAGAGTTTAGAAGGACAAAAGATAAATCGTGCTAAATTTATGGGGTTAAGTATACATTAAGCTTTAAAAGTTATTTAATATAATTGGAGTAAGAGACTTAAAAATCTCCGTTAAATAAAAAGATAAAACAGACGAAACTCCATTTCATTGCAATAACCCGTAAACCTCTTTCCCCTTTTTTACTTGACAAACAGCGAAACCCCTTTTCAAATCCTTCTCAATTTATATCTAAGGCTTGATCATCATGTAGATTTATAAATACATATTTCTCATGTTACTGTTTGCAGAAAACATAAAGTATGAAGAATTGGCATCTTTGATTAGGTTTTTAGTTTTTAATTTATCCTCATCTGGCAAGTTGGGTTTCCTACACAGAATGGAAAGAATAATTTGTGACTGTTGTAGCAATTTAAATGAATTTGGTTTGAGAAACTTAAAGACTTGAACTTATAGTTAGTCTTTTTCATTGCTTTATACCTATTTATTTCTTTTCCTGCAAAATATAACCCAACTGATTGATATGAGAAGAAGAAAGTAATTATCAGTAATTTTCATCATGAATTACAGATGCACTTGGTGGCGGCGACTATTTATTTTCTTTTAGGATGCTCATGGTTTTGTTTCGCCGAGAGTTCTCATTTTGAGATTTCCTCTACCTTTGGGAGGTATCGTTCTACTGTAACAGCCTTTTGATGAAGCGCTTTCCTAATGAAAAAAATAATGATTTCTGATATAATCTTATGCTAGAAACTAACAGTTAATTTAGTAAAGTTTAAGGGTTAAAACTAACATAAAAAAGATTAGGGTGTTAACTTAAAAAATCGTGATAGTTAGGAGGACTATATATGCATTTGATCAAAAAACTATTTAGTTCACACTCGAACAAGCCCATATACATACCTATAATTGGAGATTTTATACAAATCTATTGTCAGGTCCTAACAAAAACAAGAAGTTATATATAATTTTTTAATTGAACGAGTTTCCTTTTCAAACCTGCTTCGTCTTTATTCCTCGTACATTCTTTTGGTTTAGAGTGTGTTTTATAATTCCCTTATAGTTTTCTCTTGCAGTTTTGTTATTTTTCCCTTATAGTTGATCTTTATAATGTCATTATAGTTCTCTTATAGCTATATCGTATATTGCACTCACAGTTTTCACTTGTAGTTCAATCTTATAGTTATTTATCATTCTTTTACAAGTGAAACCATAGTATCCCAAATTTGCATGTTTTTGTTATTGAGTCCCTTAAATTTAGTTTTCTTAGACGTTGGTCCAAACTAATCATCAAACTTGAAAACAAAAAGTGTCATGGATAAAACAAATAAAACAACGATCTAACCATTTTTTAGGCCTTGTGCTATACACGGTTTATCTTTTTAGTCCTTCTGCTATACACATTGTCCATTTAGTCCATGTGCTATCAATCACATTACCTAGTTGGTCCCTCTGCTATACACAATGCCCATTTTGTCCTCATGCTATCAATCTTATTATCTAATTGATCATTTTTTTCGATAAACCGGTAGCTCATATGCCATATAAAGTCTATTTGACGAAAATTGATTACATGACACCTCAATTTATAATTAAAATATTTCAAAGAACTAAATTATAAGATTAAGATCACATAATTTCTTCGTTTAATCATAGATAGGATGAATATATAAAATAAATTACCATGAAAATGTGCTTTTTGATTTTTAAAATGCAATTTTTGCATTTTGTCAACTATTTACAATGCATTTTCATCGTGTTCTTTTTGTGTTCATTGTATGAATATAAAACCGATTGAAAATGATGAGTTACACTATTTGTTGTGTTCTTAGTTTGTATACAAATTGGACATTTAGGAAGAAGTCAAATTATTTATTGTTTAGTATAAGTGTAAAGCAGAGGGACGAATTAGGTAATGAGATTGATAGCACGAGGACTATATGGGTAATGTGTATAGCAGGGGGACCAATTAGACAATGAGACTTATAACACATGGACAAAATAGATAATGTGTCAAAAGGATAAACCATGAATAGTAAAGGCTAAAAAAGGTGGTTAGGGGAACTCAATATAGTTGATATGTCATTATGCCGTGAATAGAACATCGCAATTCATGCAAAACTCCTTCAATTGATGATTGGACCATGCTTAAACGAGTTTCATTGTTTTAAAGGAAAAACAAATAATGAAGATTTTTTTGGGCTTTCTCCATGTAGGTTCAGTCGTTCACTATTATTTATGGCCAGTAGATAGAAATTTAATTTGATCATCAATCACGAAACCACCAGGCAGATTTTGCCTGGAGAACATATATTTTCATTATTTTATCAGATGTTTGTGTTGGAGATTTATGTTTAGTTGGTTAGTGGTCTAGAGTTTGTTAGAAATCAAATTAACGAGTTGATGATTTGGCAATTCATGTATGGTTAGCTCATTTTCTATTTTTTGGTTAGTTGCATATGTTTATAAATAGTTCATTTGAACTAGTGTTAAGTTTGAGTTTAATTTAACAATCCTCCGTAATTCCGTTATTAAATCAGTTTCTGCAGTTTGGTTGTTTAATTTGTTATTTATTACATTTTTCGTTTTTGTTTTTGAGTTTTGCTTTCGGACTTTAATTTTTTTAAGTAATATTTAAGCTTACTGCAGACCAATTCTCACTTCCATAAGAAAAATGAATACAAAACCACTCTTCAAAGTTCAGCAAGATGAACTGGTCAATTGCATTGTACTATTGAAGCGTTTGGTGTATTCAATCAAACTTCAATTAAAAAAAAATACAAACAGTATTGAATTTGCTAAAATTTTGGATTTGGGATGAACAGTAGAGATTATGTCAAATTTTTGCAAGGTTATGTCAAATTTTTCAATGGTGTTCAAATTGTTTAGACATTGCCATTTGGAAGCGACCAACCAAACTTTTGCAATAACTACCCCAAATTAATGGTAGGAGATTTTATATATGGCACCGAATTCTTAAGAGTACTCAAAAATCTAATAACTCACATTTTTTTAGATAATATTAACTTAATAAAAAATAAAAAAAGTGTGAGCTCTCAATTCAAAAACCATTAGATGTATGAGTACTTTTAAAGATTTATTATCATATAAAAATTCCCAATAGATAGTTGTCTAGTCATAGGTAAGCTAGGACAAATCCTAGGGTATCAATTCAAAATCATGATCCTTGCCATAAACCTTTTTGGCTTAAATGAGAGCAGATCTTGCCATGTAGATGGATTTGTATTTTTTATTTTTTTAATACTTATTAATAATTAAAAATATATCTAATAAAAAATGAAATTATAACATGATATGATATTTAAAATATTTATTTCTAATTATACTTTAGAAATTGTTAAATATCAAAAATAGTATAAAAAGTTCTAATTTGTGGTATAAAGTAATTTACTTATGGATTTCAAGAATAAAATGATAATTTTATTGCAAGAGAACTTCTATTCATCTTAATTTGACCAACTAAATTATTTTTTTTATAAAAAAACAAAAAATAATTATTATAAATATAAATTGTTTAAAAGTTTAGTTTAGACCATACTTAGACGAAAAAAGTCAGAATATGAGGGGCCTAGGTAGTCATAAATCGACCTAGTGTCTGGAAGGACCTCAGGTGCCCAAGGCATGACAAGAAATTTCAAAATAACGCCTGGACGGGGATATTTAAAATAGCGATAAAATCTAGAATAGAAGCGACTTGAACAATTTAATAAATAGTAAAACAATATAACTAATTACAAGGTGAAAGCTATCTACACAATTTTTTTATAAAGTAAGCACTATTTTATCTCAATGCACCATTAAATGAGTAATTGGAATTTTGACTCAACACTTAAAACGATGAAAGTCGTACTTAGTTTGTCTAAAAATAAACATATAATTTTGCTTATAAATAGATGAGTTTATATGGAATGGCATGTAACATTTTTGATGTTCGAGATTCTAGTGATTTTATTTTCACAAAGTTATTACCATCTTAACCGCAAATGAACCATGCATAATTGTGTCCAATAAGAAAGAGTAGATTTATAATAATTTATAAATAAATTACAAAATCCGCATAAAAACTTGAAAGAATGCTTTTAGATACATTGAATAAGGGTCAATTTAGAATTGCTTTCCAAAAAAATCTTATTTGAAGAATTTCCTTAAAAGCAACCGATTTTAGTTTTAGAAAAATAAATGAGATACTTCGTAATTAACTAGTGTAAGGAGTTAAAATGTAATCTCTCTGTTTTTTTAAGTGATTTTTTAATCAATTTTTCTTTTTTTTAAGTGTTCTTCTTACCTTTTAAGGTATATATTTACTTACTTCTTTCAATTTTATCCATAGTATTTATTGCACTATTAATTATAAATCATTTATTTGTATTCATTTTATTACTAGATAGATTTTCACATTAAATAAGAATAAATGAATAAATTTATGTCTCTAATTAATATTTTTTAATTTTAAAAATAATCTCTAAAAGCTACTTAAAAAGTGGAGGGAGTATTTTTTAAAGTTAAAATTTATTATTATATAAAATACTTTGGAAACAACTTTTGAGTATAGCAGCTAGAACAAAATGGGCGTACGAAAAATATTAGCAATGTGTTATTCATTTTCAAATTTCTATTTTATTGGTCATCAATATTCTCAATCCACCGAAGTATCAATCTGAGTTCAATTGCCACCGATTTGCCAACCCGCAAGCTCTTCTCCCTCTTTCCCAACCACTTTGCTCTGAACAAAAAACTCTGCCTTTTTCTGTGTGCCTCAAAATTTATTCCTTCTTACCCATTTCGTGTGAGTGAAAGGAGATGCATATGATCTCTAGAGCTTCCTGTGCCATGGCCTCCCTTTCTTGCTCTAGGGTTTGCTTTCTTTCTTTCTCTTTGCTGTTTTTATTTGCTTAATCTTCTTCTTTTGCCGATTTTTTTTGATAGTCAAGTGATCTAAGAGTTCGAACTCCTTTGAGGAATTGTATTCAACTTCTACTTTGGTTCGTCTGATTTGGGATTCAAATATTGACACTTGTTTGCGTATTAGATTCTATTTTTTCTTAATTGATCAAGCATAATTCTGCCCCCTCCACTGCTGAACTGAATGAAGTGTGTAGTTATAGCTTTATGGGTTTGAATTCTGCAGCAATTAGTAGGAGAATTTCGTGTTCTTTTGCCAATTCATGTTTAGAATTTTTCTTTTTTGTTGCCCTTCATTTGGTGTTCTATCTTTAAAGGTTCAGTTTCCCCTTGATCCTTATTTTCCTTGTCCTATGCTTATTTAGGCAAGGAGTTGGATTCGCCAATGGCACGGTTCAAGACAGATTTGCCTAAGGAAAGGTCCCTTGTATGGTTTCATAAACCTGTTGTCAGTACCTTTTAAGACCTTCCATGGAGCTAGTAGAAGAACACCTAGAGTTACTCAATTCTGCAGCGTTTCCCATATGTCTTCATCGTTGCAAATTGAATTGGTAAGAACTTTTCTCCTTTGCTTTGTTTTACAAATTGAAATGAATCTTGTCTTCCAAGCTGATTTCGATTGTTTTTTGGCGTCTTCAGGTGCCTTGTCTTAGGGACAACTATGCATATCTTTTACATGATGTGGATACTGGAAAGGTTGGAGTTGTTGATCCTTCTGAAGCTGTGCCTGTTATTAATGCTTTAATTGGGAAGAACTGGAATTTGACTTATATTCTAAACACTCATCATCACCATGATCACACCGGTGGGAATCAAGAGTTGAAAGCAAGGTATGGTGCAAAGGTACGATGATTGTTTTTCCAGGCTACGATTACACCACAAATTGTTTTACTAGAGTTTGTTAGCTGATCGAAAAATGCTGTAAAATGATAATGGTACTAGCAACAATATGATCCTGAGGCCTGAAGTGGAGTCAATACAGCTATCTGTGACTCCACAATAAAGGAAGTTCAACAATTTAATGAGTCATTTTGTTTTAGTTCATTAAAATCCAAAGCCAAAGAATGATGAATCAGTAACACCATTGAAATTATGGATAAAAAAAAGGTCCTAGTAATTAATGCGAGGACGCTGACCTAAAATTTTCAGAAGTGGTACCATACTACTGGAGCTACTGGACCAAATTCAAGTGGATTTTGAAATTAAAGCTAGGTGCTTTCAGAAAAAGTTTTGTACTGCCTTTAAGAACTAATTATCGCCTTTTAACCAAAGAAGAAACTCTTTATTTCCCCTTAAGTGGTTTAGTATTGTAATCTTTCGCACTCCTTGATGTTTCTATTTCTTTATCTTGATTTCAGGTGATTGGCTCGTTAGTTGACAAAGATAGGATTCCTGGCATTGATATAGTTGTGAGTGATGGGGATAAATGGATGTTTGCTGGACATGAGGTGCATGTAATGGAAACTCCTGGCCATACCCGAGGTTAGGTTTCCTATCCCTTCAACAGTCTTAGATTGCTAGTAATAACTCTTACTAAAGTTACTATGGATATCTTAGATTGCATTATTGTGCTTTACTTTGAAATGGCAAACATGATTTATTCGACACGAAAAATGTTAAATTTTTTTAGTTTAGAACCATGGGATGTGGATTGATTTGTCAATTGGGAGACTTTTTAAAATGAGTATTGCGTTTAGGACTAGTAATGTTACTTCTTTCTTGAACGTTCTGACATTCTGCTATTCTTAATTGTAGGCCATATTAGTTTCTATTTTCCAACGTCAGGAGCAATTTTTACAGGAGACACTTTGTTTAGCTTATCATGTGGAAAGCTTTTTGAAGGGACACCCGAGCAAGTATTATCTCTTTTCGGTTTTGTTGCTGAACACCATCACTCGAAGAATTCTATGATTCTAAATACACTCGTTAGTGATTGAATTGAAAGAGCTATTTTCTTTTTTCAGATGCAGTCTTCCCTCGAGAAAATCACATCTCTGCCAGATGATACAAATGTATATTGCGGTCATGAGTATACATTGGTTAGTTTCAATCAAAATTTCGATAATTTTTCGTGCTTGCTTGATTAAGTTTACAAGGTTGAATATTTTGTTGTCCTAATAACAGAGCAATTCAAAGTTTGCGCTGTCTATAGAACCGAGTAACAAGGCACTTCAGTCTTATGCATCCCAGGTGGCTCTCCTTCGAAGCAAAAGTCAACCAACAGTAAGCCCTCAACCTAAACTTTCGACTTTTTTTTGTCTCCTAAGTTCCTATAGTTTTGACTGTGGTGTCTTTAGATTCCAACCACATTGAAGGTTGAGAAAGCGTGCAATCCTTTCCTTAGAGCATCAAGTACAGAAATCCGACGGTTCTTAAACATCCCAGATACAGCAAATGAAGCGGAAGCACTGGGTATTATAAGGCAAGCCAAGGATAATTTTTAAATGTAAATTTCGGTGGCTGGAAGGTCTAGGGATCACTTGCTCTGTTCATATGTATCACAAATTTGGTCTGAATTCTGATGGTAACAGAAGCTGTTGAATCATCTGTGGTACAGTTCAACTGTATGATTGTTTGAATCAATCCATTTCCATATTCCAAAATTCATAATTTGGGCAACCGAATTACTTTGGTGAAAGGGATTAACCTGAACTTCCTCCTCCAAGATCAATGTCATGTTTTTAACCTGTATAGTTGTGTAACATATTAACTCATAAAATGCAAGATCGAGTTCCCTGTAGAAAAAAAAAATCCATGGAAATGTATCCTTGAAGCAACGTGGAGGCAACCAAGGTGGCAGAGGTCAACAATTATTCTACTCTACTCGAACATGACATGAATATTGTCGCGGTAACAAATTCAAGCTCGATCACTAGGTTAAGATAATTAAGATATTTGCCACAATGTTATAACTATAATATTTGAGAATGAGAAAAGGTGAAAAGGTGTGTTATAGCCGAACTTTATTCGTTCATTAGATTTTTACAAACTTATGCCGAATGTCAAGCTTGATCTGAGCTAAATTTATAATATTTTTGATCTCTACAAAACATTTAAATAATATATTCGCTCCACTTTAGAATAAGTGTCCCTTTGACTTAGCTTTCTCTTGTCACGTTAAATGCTGAAGCAATATTTTTCATTATATTTATCATATTTACTCGCATTAGTCGGAAAGTAACGGTAAGTCAAAATTTAATAAAGAAAAAAAGAAAGTTGGAACATGAAAATCCATAAACAAAATTAGTCATCTTTTATATTTTCATTATTTCTGTGGATTTCGACGACATTAAGGTAACAATTGTGCCAAACTAGATGGGGTAGTACACGTTCATAATACATTTTTAGGCTTTATATTTTTAACTTATTTTCATCCCGTTCAGTACGGTTTTACACAAGTTTTATTTTGTATGTTAATTTTAATTTTATTAATCGAGATCATAATAATGATAAAAAGTAAACATCAATAGAAAGTAATTTCAAATTGGTCTAATACATGCTCAACCCCCTAAACTTAGCAAAAATGCACCTGATAGCCCTCCGGTGCTGACCTGGAGGAGAGTACGCGATATTTAGTACTCGCATGCACGTGAGACATTTTATCATCGGAAACTTGCCGGAATCTAGCTGAATTTTGCCATTTTATTGCCGGAATCTTGCCGGAAAATCGAGACCCATTAAATTTCC
>CAOJBJ014761554.1:0-10995 GCA_948291685.1 Euphorbia celastroides | reverse complement strand
TGGTTTGAGGGTTTTAAGTATGGTATAAATGATATTATGTCACTAACTTCATAGATTATAAGGGGTTCAAACATAATATAATGCCCTTTGTACCAGTATAATTATTTGTATTTTAAAAGCTTTGCATTTGGTATAATGTCTATCAGACGAGCTAATTTGTTGTATTTTGATATCATGAATGCTTTAAGTCTACTATAAAGCCTTATCTACACTTTATTATATTGTTAACCCTAATTTGTATCGCATTATGCCAAATTTTCATTGGGTTTTCACGCTTTTTAGGCTTTTATACCTATTGTTTTGTGGGGTATTTAAGGAAATATCCTAAAAACCCACACCAAATTTGCACAATGTCCTATTAACTAAACATTCAACATAAAAAACGTGATTTATATAAAACACTTTTACAAAAATCCTAAAAACCCTATTCTTATAACAAACTCTTTAAAAACCCACTCTCTCATTTCTGCAAGCCGCCGCCGCCCCTCGCCGCCCTCCATCGTCACCCTCGGTCACCGCCCGAGATCTGGCCTCCTCCCTCAGATTCACGCTGCCGTCGTCCGATCTGATCACTGCTAGAGCCGTGCTGCCAAACGCCGCCCTTCGACTAGATCTCGCCGCCTCCTCCCTTCTCTGTCAAACGCCGCCTCCTCCCCTCTCTATCAAGCTCGCTGCAGATCTCGTTCAAACATCCTCCCCGAAAAGCACCGCCGCCGGATCTGGTAAGAATCACTGATTTTCATCCGTGCCGCCGCCAGATCAGGTTAGATCTTGCCATTTCCACCAATTTTCCTCTGTTTTTTCATAATTTTTTATTGCTCTGTTGTTGATTTTTGTTTTTTCCCGGTGAGGATTTTTTTTCCGGTGAACAGCGTGACGGCGGCGGGGTCGGCGGGGATGGCCAGATCTGGCTGAGGTTGATTTCCGCCGGGAATCGGTGTCAGGAGGGGTGAAATCCGGTGAAACCGGCGGCGGGACGGCCAGATCTGGCGGAGATCCGGCGAAACGGCATCGGCATGGCAAAACACGGTGAACAACGGCGGTGTCAGAGGCGGTTTTCGGTGACTAGTATACCATATACTGACATTGGTATATTGTATATGGCGGCGGGGCGGTGTAGGAGGCGGTTTTCAGTGACAGTATACCGTATACTGACATTGGTATACTGGGGTATACTGTATATAGCGGCGGAGGTGGCGACGGGCCGGTGTTGAAGGCGTTTTTCGGTGACAGTATACCAAATATTAAACATTGGTATACTGGAGTATACTGTATACAAAACATCGTATACTAAAATTAAAATACATAAAAAATATAAGGGAAATAAAAAAGGATAAAAGTGAATAAAAGAAGATAAAAAAGGACATAAACACATGTAAAAATAAAAAAGGACAAAATCAAATAGAAGGGAAAAAAAAAGACAACCACAACAATTTCTCTTGTTTTGTTGATTTTTTTAATTATAATCTAGTAAACAAAAAATGAAATGAGAATAATGATAGAAAACAAACCGAAGCGATTAAAGTTGTATTGAGGGTGAAACGGAAAGAAAAGGTGGAGGAATAGACAAAACAAAAAAAAGGAAGAAAAATGTTGAAACATATATAGATGCAATTGAAAAACAAAATCTCATGTTACCATAATTGATCCTTTAACAAAGTCAAAATAATACTTAACTTCTATTTTTTTTACAAAATCACAAAAATTATTGAGAAATATATATGATACATTGAGGAAAAGTCATACCTACTCATATTTGTTGAACGTTAATTCAAGAGTTGCATTAGTTGTTGACTTGGTCTTTTTAGTTGTTAATTAGTGGCTAGTTAGTTCTTTATTGTTCTGTAGCTTTCAGTTATCCATTTTGTAGTTGATCAGTGCCATATTTTCAGCTAGTTTGTTATTGTTTTGAGTCTATTTAAAGCTGCTATGTTTCTCAATAAAAGTATCAAAAACATTCAGCCTCAATTAATTATCTCTGCTTTCATTACTCCTATTTTCAGTTCTTCTATTTTCTGTTCAGCCAACATTGTGGTATCAGAGCTCGATTCTTTTGTAACTGGGCGTGTAATTCATGGCAAATATGAGCAATGCTGTGAATGTTTCTCAACCATTAGTTCCAATGTTCACAGGGAGCAATTATGAATTTTGGAGTATCAAGATGAAGATTTTGTTTAAGTCTCAACAGTTGTGGGATTTGGTTGAAAATTGATATGTTGTACCAGATGAAGAGGCTAGGATCTAGGAGAATGAGAAGAGAGACACAAAAGCATTGTTCTTTATACAACAAGCTATTCATGAGTCAATTTTTTCCGAAAAATGCAGCAGCAACTACAACTAAAGGAGCTTGGACAACCTTACAGATAACATTCCAAGGCTCATCCAAGTGATGCAAGTGAAGGTGCAGTTTCTTCGTCGAGATTTCGAGATGTTGCGTATGAACTTAGGAGAATCAGTGCAGGATTTCTTCACCAGAGTTGCTGCAATTTTTAATCAAATGAGATCATATGGAAATGAAATTTCTGATCAAATTATTGTTGTAAAGATATTGCGGAGCTTGCCTCTAAAATTTTATCATGTTGTAGCTGCTATGGAAGAGTCTAAGTAGATATTTGATGAGCAGATGGGATCTTTGCAATCTCATGAAGCGCGGCTGAGCAGGCGAGATGAGAAGAGTGAAGAGAAGGCTTTTCATGTAAATGGAGAAACCTTGAACCAGCGAGCTACGTGCAACAGAGGATGTGGAAGAGGTGGATTCCGCAGAAGAGGCCGTGGTTATATGCAGCAAAACCAGCAAAATGATTGACATTCTGGAGGCAGTAAAAGTGGAGTGCAATGTTACAATTGCAAAGGCTTCGGGCATGTGAAAGCTGATTGTTGGCAGAGGGAGAACTAAGCTAGCTATGCAGAACAAGAAGAAGAGGAGCTGAAGTTGTTTATGGCCTATCATGAAGGTGCAAATGTTTCAAATAACATTTGGTTTCTTGACAGCAGTTACTCAAATCATATGACGGGTATGAAGGCATTGTTTAAGGAGCTTGATGAGTCTTACGAATTGAAAGTGAGGCTAGGAGATGACAAGAAAATGGAGGTGAAAGGGAAAGGCACTGTAGCAGTCAACAGTGGTAATGGTAACATAAAGCTTCTCTACAACGTCTATTTTATTCCCACTTTATCTCAAAATCTGCTAAGTGTTGGGCAACTCATAACTAGTGGGTATTCTATTTTGTTTGATGATGCCTCCTGTGTGATTAGAGATAAGAAGTCTGATCAAGTCATAGCTAATGTTCGAATGACACCAAACAAATTGTTTCCACTTGAGATTTCTAATGTTGAAAATCATGCACTCGTTGTCAAGGAAGCTAGTGAGTCGAAACTATGGCATTTACGTTATGGGCATTTGAATGTAAATGGTCTGAAATTACTGAATCAAAAGGAAATGGTTTTTGGGCTGCCTAAAATTGATTCGTTAGGTGTTTGTGAAGGATGCATTTATGGTAAACATTGTAAAAAGTCTTTTCCTATGAGAAAGTCAAAAAGAGCCGATCACTGTCTCCTCCAATTGGTACACGCTGACTTGGTTGGTCCTATGAAAGCTCAATCATTTGGTGGATGCACATATTTTTTGTTATTTACAGATGACTATAGCCGGATGAGATGGGTGTACTTCCTACAAAACAAATCAGAAACATTCAGCCATAATATAATTATCTCTGCTTTCATTACTCCTATTTTCAGTTCTTCTATTCTCTGTTCAGCCAACATTGTGGTATCAGAGCTTGGTTCTTTTATAACTGGGCGTGTAATTCATGGCAAATATGAGCAATGCTGTGAATGTTTCTCAACCATTAGTTCCAATGTTCGCAGGGAGCAATTATGAATTTTGGAGTATCAAGATGAAGACTTTGTTTAAGTCTCAACAGTTGTGGGACTTGGTTGAAAATGGATATGCTGTACCAGATGAAGAGGCTAGGTTACAGGAGAATGAGAAGAGAGACGCAAAAGCATTGTTCTTTATACAGCAAGCTGTTCATGAGTCAATTTTTTCGAAAATTGCAGCAGCAACTACAGCTAAAGAAGCTTGGACAACCTTGCAGATAGCATTCCAAGGCTCGTCCAAAGTGAAGCAGGTGAAGTTGCAGTCTCTTCGTCGAGATTTCGAGACGTTGAGTATGAACTCAGGAGAATCAGTGCAGGATTTCTTCACCAGAGTTGCTGCAATTTTCAATCAAATGAGATCATACGGAGATGAAATTTCTGATCAAACTATTGTTGCAAAGATATTGCGGAGCTTGCCTCCAAAGTTTGATCATGTTGTAGCTGCCATTGAAGAGTCTAAGGACTTAGCTACTTACTCATTTGATGAGCTGATGGGATCTCTGCAATCTCATGAAGCGCGACTGAGCAGGCGAGATGAGAAGAGTGAAGAGAAGGCTTTTCATGTAAATGGAGAAGCCTTGAATCAGCAAGCTACGGGCAGCAGAGGACGTGGAAGAGGTGGATTCCGCGGAAGAGGTCGTGGCAGAGGCCGTGGTAGAGGACGTGATTATATGAAGCAAAACCAACAAAACAGTTGGCATTCCGGAGGCAGTAAAAGTGGAGTGCAATGTTACAATTGCGGAGGCTTCGGGCATATGAAAGCTGATTGTTGGAAGAGGGAAAACCAAGCTAGCTATGCAGAACAAGAGGAAGAGGAGCTGAAGTTGTTCATGGCCTATCATGAAGGTGCAAATGTTTCAAATAACATTTGGTTTCTTGACAGCGGCTGCTCAAATCATATGACGGGAATGAAGGCATTGTTTAAGGAGCTTGATGAGTCTTACGAATTGAAAGTGAGGCTAGGAGATGACAAGCAAATGGAGGTGAAAGGGAAAGGCACTGTAGCAGTCAACAGTGGTAATGGTAACATAAAGCTTCTCTACAACGTCTATTTTATTCCCACTTTATCTCAAAATCTGTTAAGTGTTGGGCAACTCATAACTAGTGGGTATTCTATTTTGTTTGATGATGTTTCCTGTGTGATTAGAGATAAGAAGTCTGATCAAGTCATAGCTAATGTTCGAATGACACCAAACAAATTGTCAAGGAAGCTAGTGAGTTGAAACTATGGCATTTACGTTATGGGCATTTGAATGTAAATGGTCTGAAATTGCTGAATCAAAAGGAAATGGTTTTTGGGCTGCCTAAGATTGATTCGTTAGGTGTTTGTGAAGGATGCATATATGGTAAACATTGTAAAAAGTCTTTTCCTGTGGGAAAGTCAAAAAGAGCCGATCACTGTCTCGAATTGGTACACGCTGACTTGGTTGGTCCTATGAAAGCTCAATCATTTGGTGGATGCAGATATTTTTTGTTATTTACAGATGACTATAGCCGGATGAGTTGGGTGTACTTCCTACAAAACAAGTCAGAAACCTTTGAATTCTTCAAGAAATTCAAGGCGTTGGTGGAGAAGCAAACCGGATCGTGTATCAAGACTCTGAGAACTGATAGAGGAGGAGAATTTGTGTCTCGTGAATTCAACCAATTCTGTGAAGAGGAAGGGCTGCATAGAGAACTGACAGCTCCTTACACACCGGAGCAAAATGGTGTAGCCGAGCGAAAAAATCGCACGGTTGTGGAGATGGCGAGAAGCTTGTTGAAAGCTAAAAAGCTTCCTGATCTTTTTTGGGCAGAAGCTGTGGCAACTGCTGTTTATTTGTTGAATTTATCTCCAACAAAGGCTGTTTTGAACAGGACACCATATGAAGCTTGGCACGGTACAAAGCCTTGGGTGAGTCATTTGAAAGTTTTCGGTTGTATTGCGTATGCTTTGATTGATTCACACAATCGCACTAAACTTGATGAGAAATCAACAAAATGCATATTTGTTGGTTACTCATCACAATCAAAAGCATACAAATTGTATAACCCAATTGGAGAGAAAGTTATCATCAGCAGGAACGTGATTTTTGATGAGGAAGCAAACTGGTGTTGGCACAAGAATGCAGATGGTGTTCAATTAGACATTCAATTTCAGGATTCAGCACCACAAATTGAAGTGCAGCAGCCCCCTCCTCCAAATTCCTCAACTTCAAGCAGTCAGAGCTCGTCCGACGATGAAAGTTCACCCAGAAAATTTCGTTCTCTGACTGACATTTATGCAGATACACAAGCTTTATTTGTTGCTGATCCATTATCCTTCAAAGAAGCTGTCCAAAAGGAAGAATGGCGAAAGGCAATGAATGAAGAGCTTGCAGCAATCCAAAAGAACCAAACATGGGAGCTTGTTGATCTGCCGGAGGGAAAGATAGCAATTGGAGTGAAATGGGTCTTTAGAACAAAGTTTCAAGCAGATGGCAGCATACAGAAGCACAAAGCACGGCTTGTGGTGAAAGGATATTCACAGCAGCAAGGTGTCGATTATGATGAGACGTTTTCTCCCGTTGCTCGATTCGAAACGGTGAGAACTTTTTTGTCAGTTGCAGCTCAATCGAAGTGGAAAGTGTATCAATTTGATGTGAAATCGGCATTCTTAAATGGAGAACTGAAAGAAGAGGTCTATGTTGCTCAACCCGAGGGATTCGTACTTGAAGGAAAAGAAGATAAAGTTTACAGGCTGCATAAAGCACTTTATGGCCTGAAACAAGCTCCGAGGGCGTGGTACAGTAAGATAGACTCTTACTTCATTGGCAATGGCTTCGAAAGGAGTAAGAACGACCCCAACCTGTATGTGAAGAAGCATGGTAAAAATGATTTTCTCATTGTTTGCCTGTATGTTGATGATATGATTTACATGGGATCTTCTTCTTTTCTCATTAATGAATTCAAAGCTAGCATGAAAAATCGGTTTGAAATGACTGATTTGGGTGAGCTGCAATATTTTCTTGGACTGGAAGTGAAGCAGGCTGGAGATGGCATATTCGTATCACAACGAAAATATGCTACTGATCTGTTAAAGCGATTTAACATGATTAGTTGTAAAATTGCAGCAACACCTATGAATTTGAATGAGAAATTGCAAGTCAATGATGGCACCGAGCTAGCAGATGAGAAGCATTTTCGAAGTTTGGTTGGTGGCTTGATCTACTTGACACATACACGGCCTGATATAGCATTTTCAGTTGGAGTGATTTCAAGATTTTTGCACTGTCCAACAAAGCATCATCTCGGAGCTGCCAAAAGAGTGTTGAGATACATTGCTGGAACAATTGATTTCGGCTTGTGGTATGGGAGTACTTCAGACTTCAGATTGAGTGGCTATACTGACAGTGATTGGGCCGGATGTTTAGAGGATCGAAAGAGCACTTCTGGATATGCTTTCAACCTCGGATCAGCTGCTATAACCTGGAGCTCAAAGAAACAAGCATCAGCAGCGTTATCGACATCTGAAGCGGAGTATATAGCTGCAACTTCAGCAGCTTGTGAAGCAGTTTGGCTAAGGCGAATTCTTGCAGATATGAGTCGAGAACAAAGTGGAGCAACTGAAATATATTGTGACAGCAAGGCTGTGATTGGAATGACAAAAAATCCAGTCTACCATGGAAGAACAAAGCACATAGAGCTTCGAGTTCATTTTATCAGAGATCTTGTGGCAGGAAATTCAATTTCTTTGAGTCATTGCAGTACGAATGAACAAGTGGCTGATATCATGACAAAGTCCCTTCCAAGAGCCAAACATGTTTACTTCAGATCTTTACTCGGAGTCTGCAACTTTGAATCAAGGGGGCATGTTGAACGTTAATTCAACAGTTGCATCAGTTGTTGACTTGGTCTTTAGTTGTTAATTAGTGGCTAGTTAGTTCCTTATTTTTCTGTAGCTTTCAGTTATCCATTTAGTAGTTGATTAGTGCCATATTTTCAGCTAGTTTGTTATTGTTTTGAGCCTATTTAAAGGCTGCTATGTTTATCAATAAAAGCATCAGAAACATTCAGCCATAATATAATTATCTCTGCTTTCATTACTCCTATTTTCAGTTCTTCTATTCTCTGTTCAGCCAACAACCAGAGCTGGGAACATCAAAGACAAACTGCTCATAGCATGGAAAAGGAGGAGCGAGAGGATACCTAAATTGGTCAAGTGTAACATCAACATCTACCTCAATAAACAACACACCTTCACAAGTTTGATAAGAAACATAATTATTGGTTATCTAAAATGAAATAATATGATAAACCCTGATTCGATCTTGAAAACAAATTTCCATAATTATTCCCCTGAACCTGCATCCCTAATCAAATCCAGGCAGAGCAATGCATCATCATATTCACATTTCAGTGTCTATCATTTCACAACTAGCATATTTGAGTAAAGCTGAGTTTTCGGTTAGCCCAAACCCGAAGAGGAACGTTCAATGACACGAATATAAGAACACAGGCATTATTAGAAAAACCTACACCACAAAGAAAGTAGCAACTTTTTCTCAGGCCATGGATGACTATTTACAATTCCAAGAGGAAACATACTTTTCTTTTTCTTAGTAGCAGTATTTATGCAAAACAAAAATCTGGAAATTATCTAAAATCTAAATTGTGTATCAAATCACAATAATTGTATTATGGGTATCACATTACATATGTGAACTAACCAGTGCTTACAGAGAAGATGCTTTGTTATAAAAAGCAGCCCCGACACGCTTTTTTTACCTTGTTTTTGCTTAACCAATATGTCAAAAAATGGGGTTATCATGTTTATTTGCTATGATATTTTATAAGGCACTTAATAAAAATATAATACACATCACACCAAAATTTTGAAGTTTTTTAAAAAGTGTAGATATTTTTTTATGATTTTTTAAAAAGATACTTCCACTTTTCAAAAAAATTCAAAATTTTTTCACTAATGTGTATTATATTTTTGTTAACTAACCTCCAAAATTTCATTGCAAAAGGAACAGGATTACCCCATTTTGTGATATAATTTAACATTGAAAAACCTTTATTTGTTAACTTTTTGAAAACACAGTCCTCTTTTTGTGAAAAAATAACACAGACCCCTTTTTGTTAATGAGTCAAAACACATGACATGTTTTTGTAATTATCTCTTTTTTTTTACAAAGGAGCGGGTTCTTTGCACAATGTTTTCATCTAAGGACTGAGAATTAATGCAACATTAAATAAATATTTTTTTCTATAATGATCTATAATTATCTATAATTTTATATAAATGATCTATAATAGAATTTTTCTATAATGATCTATAATACTATAGAAATTTCCTATAATGATTTATAATGTTATAGAATTTTTCTATAATGTCGTTAAAGTTCGGAAAATGACCTTATAGATAGTTATAGGTTTAAAAAAAGATATTATAGATCATTATAGGTTCACAAAATAACATTATTGATAATTATAGATTATTATAAGTTTACAAAATGATATTATAGCTCATTATAGATCGTTATAGGTTTACAAAACGACATTATAGATCGCTATATGTTTATAAAATGAAATTATAGATCATTATAAGTTTACATATTAGCATTATAGATCATTATAGGTTTACAAAATGTCATTATAGATCATTATAAATTAACAAAATGACATCATAGAAATTTATAAAACATTATAAATTTACAAAATAAAATTATAAATTTACAAATTCAAATTATATGATATTATTATAGGTTTACAATTTGCTACTAATAAATTGCTACTGTTATTTCATCATTCCTAGAAAGGTATAGTTCTTTTCAGCTCATAAAATGCAAAGTTATACAATAAAATCACTCCAAATATAAAACAACAACAATAAAACCCTCAAATACAAATTTCAAACCAAGATAAGAAGAACTACACAATGTCCGATACAAGATATACATGATTCATTGGACCATGTTGATTTCGGACGGGGAAAACCGGCCTACGGTGGTCTCGCTCATTGTCTGCCAAACATCAGGTTTCCTTTGTTATTCAATAACAAAAATGGAGACAAAGGATTAATGTTCCGAATGTGTTTGCCAGCTAAAGCAATGGAAATATTTGAGCAAGAGCTAAATATTATCTTAAAAGGCCTGCAAATTGATCATAATGTTGATAATTTCAATCTTTGATTTTTCCAATATATACAAGTTTATGGTATGTTAACTTTTCTATGTTTATTTATGGATATGTTTACAAAACTAAGTATATAAAGAAAAATGAAATGGCAGAAAAAATTAAATGCTTTTTAAAGCATAAACAAAAAGAAACACAACTTCCCACGGAGGGGAAAATTTGTATGGTTTTCGACCCATGTGTTGTGTTCTTCTCCTTTGTCTACAAAGAAAAAAAGCATAAACCAAAAGAGAGGCAACTTCCTACAAAGAAGGAGACGCTACAAGAATTTTCAGATTAGCGTGACAAAAACCGACGCAAAATTCACATTTGCGTCAACTTAGTGACAGAAAGAAATTTAGTGTCAACTTAGCGACCAAAACAAGCTGTTGCTAAAATGCTCGTGGCTAAATATTTACAATTTTTTTGGAGGACGCTAAATAGCGATGAAAATTCTGTCGCTAAGTCATTTCTATTTCTAATGTCGTCGCTAAATCTCTGACCATCTGCGCATCTCGAGTTGCAAAATGTTGTCGTTAGTGGGACGCTATTTTTGTCGTCGCAGTTTCAACGCTATTTTTGTTGTCGCTGTTTTGATGCTATTTTTGTTGTCGCTGTTTCGTCAGTCCAATTGTTTACATAAATGAATACAAAATTAACTTGCTATAAATTTCTGTTCAGTATAACATACACAATGCTCCAATTCCAAATTCATATGCTACAGCATTGTCTACAATGATTGATTTGTAAACTTGTAAGCTAACATGCTAACCAAAATATGAAGTTTGATATCTAATAACTAGACACTTAGACCATCACCATTATGTTACTAAGAACTGAAATTTATTCTAAATTTGAGGCGGAAGAAATCTAACAGTACTAATACCATTTCTCAAACTAGTTCCTGACATGCTTGTACATTTGTTCCATTCTCCAGTTCACTTGTGTAAAATATGGAGGAAGCAGCTGCAAAAAAAA
>CAOJBJ014758797.1:0-13254 GCA_948291685.1 Euphorbia celastroides | reverse complement strand
ATAAAGTACTATTCACCCCCCGTCTAGTACTTTCTAGCTATCTTCGGGACAAACAATTTGGAACTAACAAAAATTATTCATTTAACGAAATTATTCATTTATCGATTAATGAATATAATATTTATTTATCAATAAATGAATAATAATTCATTTAGATGATATTTTTAAACTTTGTTTTGTAATTATATTATTTTGTACTAACTTTAAATGTATCTAAAACTCACGGTAGTTATAACTTTTATACAAACTTTAATTATATTCATATTTTTAGAATTTCAAAAAATATTACTTATTAATATGTTTGAATTGGGTGAAATGTATTCATGATATATTATATGCATTTAAAAATATATTATTTAAAATATAGTGATTATTCATTTATATTTATATAGAGCCTATAAAGACTTCGTTTATATTTATTCGTTAATGTATTAAGCGAGGTTATTCGTTAAGCCCATTAATGCAAGTTGAGACCGAAGAAATATATTCATTAAACGAGGTTATTTATTTATCGAACATTCATTTATCAAGGTTATCCTCTAATCACTATCAATATATGCACAAATCCAATGAGCATAAAACTACTTATTTGGAATGTCATTTACATTGAATATATTATGTATTACTATAGATTTTCATACAAATAAATAATAAGATAAAAAATCATACTTCAAACATTCGTTTCAAACATTAATAAATATGGAATAGAATTATAAAAAATAACATAAAATTCTCGAATTTGATTAGTCACGTATTAAAATGATTTAAAGTAGAAAGTCCAACATGCCAAACAATTACATCTTGCGATACACCAAAACAAATAAACTTTTATAACATTTTATTGCTCAAATTTCATTTCACATTATTGATTGTGTGAATGCTAATTGAAATAATGTTGAAGATTGTTTTTGCTATCACATATACAAATGTTTATAAAATTCAGTTCATTAATATATTTTTTTTCGGGCCTCATATAGTTAATCTCGAATCCAGTACCCTTTGTATAGTGTGCGACTGGAATGATAAAACATGGTATAAACAGAGTAGTATTAATAAATCTTAATAAGGGAAACCAGCAGCTAATGTGAAATATATATCGTCTAATCATTTTGCAGCCAAATCATATGAGTGGTTTTGTAGCTATTGCTTGCTTATCTGGCATTTCTCGTTTTCATTCTCGCCTTCTATTATTAATTTTTTTTATTTGTCTTTTCTTCTTTTTGATAAACTTTATTTGTCTTTTCTTAATATCAAGACAATACTTCATTTTAGCTTCAAAAATCATGCAATTCATTAACAACTTCTATAATTTGTTTTTGGATTTTCCTTCATTTGTTAACACTACTACAAATTAATGGATGCTTTATTCAAGGTAGGGTAAGAATTAGGATCGAATAAACTCTACAAAACTTAATCTGATATGCAACCGAACGAGAAACATAAAATTCCCAAAAAAAAATAATAATAACAATGATTGTTGAAATAGCTTGGCCCTTGTGAAGGTCCATCCCAACTCTAATTTATAGTTAGGGTCACTTTACACGACTATGTTGTTTATGTACAGCTATTTTACCAAAAGTTTGGGGTCAAAAACTTTATTATAAACTTTAAGTTTGCAAATTCCTATACGTTTTGTACTCACAGTTAGTTTTCCTCCTCTATATCCAAACAAAACTCTCATTTTTATTTTTTATTTATCTTTCAAACCATTTTTTGACATATCGCTTTAGAATATTTAATCCATCTTATTTCTATCTTAGAAGTCTTGTAAAATTCTCATGCAAGTCAGTAAAACTAGAAGAACATAAAGCAAAACACTAGATAATTTCCTAACATATATTGAATACATTTCTAGTAAATCAAAACTTCAACATAGATTTCTAACAGATGTCTAATGGATTATCAAATTATAAGAACTTTTAAATAGTTTTCTAATAGATGTATAGTAGGTTTCTAATATATCAGAATTTCAAATAAACTTCTAACAAATGTCTGATAGGGTTTTAAAGACAACTTCAAACAGATTTGTATAGACTTCTAATAAAATTCTAATATGTTTCCAATGGACCAAAACTTCTAGAAATCCATTAGATGTCTCACAAATATGGGTTATAAATATGGTAAATGTCTCAAACGCACACATATAATTAATGTTTTGGATTCGTAGTGGTTATCTATACACCATGGAATGGAACTTACAATTACAAAGACTTTTCAAAGAAGAGACGTGTGCAATTTGTTGAAATCTCCTTTCTTTTCATGAGAACAAAAGTCACGGATAACTTATTTTAAAAGAAAAAATTCAAAGAGAGACAAACCTGAACTCAAAGCTGAATTAAGTTATATTATTTCTTTATCTGTTACTTTTATCCACGTAGGAATGATGTTGAGAAATTGCCTTTTTGACAAAAACGAATATTTGGATAGATTACGTATTGAATTACGTGGGTTTAGATCATATGCTTCAAATGGATAACTAACCAACCAATGGAAATCTTGCAACAAAAATCAAATAGAAATCACTTGCAACATGGAAAAAAACAATGATTACACCACTCTAATATTAAGGAAATAGGTGCATTAATAAGAAACAGTCCTCCTAGTGGTTAACAATTGTACCTGTGATCTTGTAGGTCACAGGTTCGAATCCACACTCGGGTGGGAGGAATAAAGGTTTTCTTTGAATATTAATGTAAGCCCGTTATGAGACAATTTAAAAAAAATAAAGTAAAGAGCTCAAAAGGATCAAATATTAGAGCTAATCCCTTTATTCAAATATTGGAGACGTGGGAAAGTCCCAGTGTATTAGTCTGTTTAAGAATGAATTTCTCACTTGTAATGAATGCATTTCTTTTATACACGTGTAAAAATCAGTACACAAGATTCAGTTTGTATTGTCTTTTTTTTGGGACTAATAGGCAAAAGACAACATATGTTGTTGTATGTATGCATTGTACTTGTTTGGCTTTGTACTCATGGTAATATGAATATAATTAGCAAAAACCTTCTGCTCTTGTAAACAGTTCCAGCTCGATTCCTCTATACTTTTGGGTTATTCCGCTTATACCAAATTCTCAATTTAGAACCCAAATCAAATGAAATAATGCCACATATTAGCAGGGAGTTATAGACTGAAAACATTCAACCGCTCTTATACCTTTGCAAAGCAGTTCTTCAAGCAAGCTCTTTAGATGTGGGTTCATTTCATCTGGTAGCACTAGAGGATTGTTTACAATCTGGTCAGGGAGAAAACATAATCTCATCGTCATTTTACAACTTAAACGGTATAATGCAATAGCAGGTACTCCAACTAGTCCTAAAAAACTCGCTGCTTCCCTGAACTTTGGAAGTGATTCCGCATGTATCTCAACTTTCAAAACGTGCACAAGTTTACTCCTTGAGTCTCAGTGTCACATGTCATCATCTGGTTGATTTGACTTTTCAAAGATGTTACTGTTTTTATTTTTCTCTCTCCAACCAAAAATTGATATGAGGCACTGAGGGAGTAGGTTGGTGCACTTTTTGAAAGTTGGAGTACCTGTGAAGACGTTTTCAAATTTTGGGAAGGCATGAGAAATTTTAGAACAAGTTGGAGTACCCAGTAGAACATTAGGCCTAACTTAAACGAAAGAGGAAAAATATTTCTACCTGTCAAATGTATTCTAAAGAGTCTCTAAGAAATGGATACTGCGTGAGAATCATACAATACAAAGTCACTCCTACAAGGCTAGAGCCCACGTGTCAGCAGCTTTGCCATGATAGGTTAGCCTTTGTTGAGTTAAACATGGAATGACAGACTGTAAAGCTAACTGAGTAATTCATAGGCATATTTTATATCATCTCTAACCAAGTCCACAACCATAAAATGAAATGAACTGCATGTGTGCATTAATGGACTCAACACGAATTGCAATGCTAATTACGCATACCTGCGTGTGCTGTAGAGGCATCCAAGATTAGAGTTAAGACATAACATCTATCAACTATTTGATTCATCCACATTTGGAAATCTAAATGTTTAATCAATCCTGTAAGAGTGTAATTTTCATCTAGATAGCTGCTAAAAGCCTAAAACTGAATGCTAAGAGCCTAAAAGTTGCCAATAAAACCACACCTAAGTTGGTAGCTTTGTTGATCCCCCTTTCTTTCTTTAACTTTGTTCAGATAATGCATGCACATCAATGAATAACGTCATCTCCAATTGTTACCTCAAACTCTATTTTTACATCATTTTTCTCTATTAATAAAGCTGCTACAGTATATGTACTCTATCCATATTCCTAAAATGGAGAAATACATATGATACTCTATATTTGGAGGAGATTCAGAGAATCTCTATATTTTTTAGTATAACCGTTGGATTAAACCTTACTCTATAAATAGAGTATACTCTATTTATGGAGAACCATTGAAATTGTCCTAATATAGAGCCACTTTCGCAGAAGGAAGAGAGACCACCGAACAATAAATTTTAATCAGAAAGAAGAAAAAGGAAGAGAGCAGTTTAATAAGAAACAAAATTGCAGGAAGGGAACCACGCACCTAGAAAAAAAATTGATGCTGTTGTGGTGTGGCAACAATTGGCTATACTATGTTGGGCCTCAGAAGCTGCTGCAGTAGTTTAAGCTGGGCCTAAAATAGAAGTGTTGGCTCCTGGCTGAGTATCATGTCCCATATACTAGTTTATTCCCTTATTGTTACATGTTATTTATTTAAAAATAAAAGTTAAAAAATGAAATCTTTGAAAAGTCAAACCAACTTGAAGTTGAGGAGCGAATTGGTGCACTTTTGACAAATTTAAGGAGGGGAAGGTATAACTTTTATAATTTGAGGGTGACATCTTAAAAGGGAAATTGCTAAAATAGAAAGTGATAACAGAGAAATCGAAAGAAATTAAAAGACTGAATATTATATATATCCGAAAGAGATACAAAAGATAGGCAAATGCCTCCACAGGATACTCTCCCCTCTCTACCAAAAGTAGAGCCCTGCTTACAGCAGAATTCCAATTACAAAACTCCCCATCCCCTCTCTTCACAACTACCTAATTATATAACCAATTTCCCTCTTTACTCATTCCTAAAGCGTGCTAACCCACCTTCTCTAATTTCCTGCCACATCATATTTGTGCCCCAAAATGCCCCTCTTACCCATATCTATAATGATGCATTTATACCCATCAGTGGAGTGATCCAATGTTGATCCATTATTAACATATTCTCTATCACATCTGCAAATTTGTGTCAAGTTAAAGGAGCATTTTGATGCATTAAGCCATGATGATCTACTACATAGATGCACAAAAGCAACACCCTAATGAAACGGTGGTGGCTAAAGCAACACCCTAATGAAACGGCGGTGGCTAATGCAACGCCCTAATGCAATGGTGGTGACTAATACAACACCTAATACAATGGTTGTGGCTGATGCAACAGAAATTTAGTTATAAAAAACGGTGTCTAATGCAAAAAGAGCTAAAGCAACGGTAATCATAAAAGAAGAGCTAAAGCAACAGCAATCCTAAAGTGAGCTAAAGCAACTGCTCACGAAAAAAAAATTAGTGCTATTCAAACTCCTTGTCCAATAATTTAATTTTTAGATCCCGCCCCACTAAATTAAACCCTTCCAATTTCCCTCTTCCTCATTTTCACCTCTGAAATCCGCAAAATTTGGACCAAAACCCTCGTCTTCATTCTCTCTCTTCGTTCTCTCAATTTCAATGGCGGTCTCGTTGTCTTCTGTCTCCTCCTACACCTCAGATTCCTCATCTTCATCCTCCTCTCGCCATCACCATCGTCGCCGTAGCTGCTGAGATAGAGATAATGATAAAAACAGAGACGCTCTTAAGATCCGGAAGAATACACATTGCCAGGAACAATACAGACAAACACGACTCCTCAGATTCTGATTATTCCTCATCCGATTCTTACTCCAGGTTTCTATCTAGCAACGCTGACACCACTTCAGTTTTTTCATCTTATTTGTTTGATTCGTCGAAATTATGGTTTTCTAGGGTTTTAAGCATGAAATTGACACTTGATGTGAGTTAATAGGATGTGATTGAGTCATTCTTTTGTTTGAATAATCACTTCACTGCTGAGTTTAAGCTAATGATGGTTGGTCCCGCCTTTAGCTGCTTAAATCATTTGAATTATGTTGTTTAATTGCTTTTTTCTACCACTTGTTTTTCTTTTGAGGTTTAATCTTGATATGGACTTAGTATCATCGTTATTCTAATCGCAGATAGCTAGATTCTGTAACTAGGATATTACAGGTTGTGAACTAGAATGTTTTGCTCTTTTTTATGCAAAATAATAGATATTTGTTTGAACTCAGGCTGGGATTCTAGCAGTTGGAAGGGGGAATAAAATTGTTGAAGTAGTTGTTGGAAGTGATGGTGAAATTATCAGCCTACCTGTATATTACTTTTGTTTTTTTTCGAAATGAGTAATGAAACATTTATCTTTAATTTTGTGTCAGGAATTGAGAAGGCGGTGGTGGTTAACAAAATAAACTTGACTTTAATTGTTGATCATCGCGTTCCATTTGGCTCTGGATTTCAACCACATTATCAATGTTAACGCTGGAGAGGTTTTTGTTTGCTCCTTAAATTCTTGATTTTTCATTCAAATTTTACTCTGATAATAACAGTCAATAGAAAAGTACATAAATTAAAGCGAAACATAATCAGTTAGCTTATTTAGTTGACCTAAAGTAGTCTTTCTGAAAGTGGCATAATTTTAGAGTGAAGACCATTTTCTCTCTTTCCAAATATAATAAATATCTGATCTGTCGCTGTTTCTTAACTAAAAAAACAAAGTGTGCAATGCATATTAGTTTGGTAACATTGGCATGCATTATTCTAGAAACCATTTCATTTATAGTTTGGCATGTTCTTGTCTGTTAGGGGTTTACAAACATTTAGGCAATCTAAATATTGTAATCCTTGCAAGTCAATAATATCTAAAAAGTTGATATTTAGTATTTTTATACATAGGAATTTTTGGTTGAGATTTGTAGTTGTTATTAGTAAAGTCTTTTGCTTTATATATAAATAGTTGTAATTTAGCTTAGAGCTATTCTTCCTTCATAATAAAATTTGGTAATACAAAATTCAGTTAGCTGCTTAGGACATGCTCCCTTTTTCTTACCTATCTGCTTGCTAGCTCTTGTAAAAATAGAGGTGTTCTGAATTCAATGGAAGTACTGATAACCTCATGGTGGACATATAATGCTACAAAGTTATGCATGCCACTTGTTATTTTGAATATAAATTCTGCCTAGTTTATCAATTTATCTTCTTCACAACTTTTTTTTTGTGAAATAGGAAGGGCCGATTGAATATATGAGAGAATTGTTCTCAGATTGTTTCGATGCCAAAATGCACAATTGTATTCACACGTTATGTTATCAACATGTAGTTCACAAGCGCACATGTTTATATCTTATTGTTTGTGCAACATATAAATATTTGGTAATTTTATGCCATAAGCTGCCTCAATAGATTGATTTCTGAAAAAGGTGCATAGCTTGTAATAAAATGCTCGCTAGCTGGCCTTATCAGGTGGGTTCATAAATAAGTGCATTACATGTTGGTAGTAGATGTCATGGTATACATTATGACAGTACTAAGTTCAATATATTTGCATTTATCTTCTGTAGACTTAAGTTTAGAAGTGGTTCGATTCAGCTTTTCGATGCTTATCGATTGACTGCAGGGAATATTCAAGATCTTGTCTTTATTTGGTTCATTTATGCCATCAGAAAATGGCGGTCAATGGAGCAGAACCAGGGGCCTATAAGTGGCTCTATCTGGCTCAGAGGGTTTTAATTGCTGCTGCTCCAATTCAGGTAAAATATGTTGATTTATGATCGGTATACATGCATACATATTCGTTTGTTTGATCTTGTTGTAATGAGGGAAGCCAAACAAATACAATAGGTGCTTGGTTTTTGTTGCCTTCTCTGTAGGCATTTTTCTGATGATGGGGGTTGATCATCATTGTTGTTTGGGCTCAATAATTAGCTTAATTTGGTGCTGTTTCTTTCGATTCTGATTTAAGTATCAATGAGTATTGTTCTTGAATAAGACAGACAATGTGCATGTGTAGTGTTAAGTTTTTCGTATGCCAACTGTTGTTTGACAAATTATTATGAGAAGATACAGTCCAGCTTATTATAGTCCTCCAAGGAGAGGTTACGGTGGCCGAGAAAGAAGCCCCCCACCAGGGAGCAGAATCATGGAAGCCTCTTGGTTCGAAATATTCCTCTTGACTGCAGGTACTGTAATAGCTCGTTACTTTCTCGTGTCTTTCTGTTTCTAGTAGAGTTGCATGGTCATCATAATTTCTTTGTCAATTCCAAGTCAATGACGTACTGTTTGGTATCCTGTAATGTCTTCTCTTCTTGCTGTTTGTAGACCAGAAGAACTCCGAATTCCATTTGAGAGATTTGGAGCTGTGAGGGATGTCTATATACCACTGGAGGAGGTGAGAAAAAGAAGTGAAG
Organism: Euphorbia celastroides; assembly: GCA_948291685.1. NCBI lineage: Eukaryota > Viridiplantae > Streptophyta > Magnoliopsida > Malpighiales > Euphorbiaceae > Euphorbia > Euphorbia celastroides. The sequence continues at coordinate 4,746 of CAOJBJ014758797.1, read as the reverse complement.
AGCTGGTATGGTAAATCAGAGCAATTCTATCTTTAGAAAGTAGCAAATTTGTTTTCTACACTTTTCGAATTGTAGACATTTTCTTTGAAATTCATCTGATTTTGATTATTTTGAGATTGTTTACTTCGAGTTGTGTTTCAGCTTTCGATTACCCGAAATATTTTATTAGTTGAAGCTCCCTTCAAGCCAAAATGAGTCCATTCAAATTCGCACAACCATTGTAATAGGAATGCAACAGTTATAAGCAAATGCAACGCTGGCGTTGCATTTGCCAAGTCTAATGCAACGCTAGCCGTTGCATTAACCAAGGCTAGTGCAACGGTAGGCGTTACATTTACACAGGCTAGTGCAACGGTAGGTGTTACATTTACACAGGCTAGTGCAACGGTAGGCGTTGCATTTGCACAGGCTAGTGCAACGGTAACCGTTGCATTTGCCCTATTGTCACGGCTACTAATCCATGAACACAAACCGTTACATTAGGTCATCATGTCTATTGCAATAGGCCTAAAGCAACGCCATTATTTGCAACGGGAGTGTTTTAGCTAAAGCAACGGTAAAGTGGCCTATTATAACAGTTTTGACCCCTAACGCAACGCTAAAATGCTGTTGCATATGTGCTAATATGTAGTAGTGTGAACATATGCAAATAGTTTTAAGTTTATTTCTTATTAATGACATTTTTTTGGGTGGTGAGGAAAATCTTGTGCCTGGAAACAAAGTCGTTGCAGCTGTAAAGAGGGAAAGCTACTGGGGACTGCCTAGGTTTGGCATTTCAAATTCATGAAGCATTTATCAATAAATATATGTGAATAGATGTAGGGATGAATCATTACAAATGCCGATTTCTGCAACTTTCTCTAATTTTTCCGACCCACTATGCTATATTATATGCATTTGAATAATTATGCGTAACTTGTATGGATTTTCATAAAATAATTCCACTACAGCTTGAGTATAGACATATATATATATCTTTTAATTTAGTTAATAGAAAATGAAAAGAGAAAAGATGCCAATGGGCCATGGACCGGGCTTGGTAGTGACATATGAAGTCCGGCTCGAGCTTGAAATTTTAAACATTGGGGTTTGGTTAGCATTGTTGCTAAAAAGCCCAGCCAAGTCCGGCCCAGCTCACCCGAACAACTTTGCTAGATTTAGCTGCATCAGGACCCTTACTTGGATATAGAGACAAGTACATGGAAAGAAGAAATAGTGGGACTAGTTGTCCAATATTGGGGGTGGCTTTATATGTCTGATTGCAATTGTCAAGCATGTTACTCATGCTTGATAAGCCCTGATTCGTTACATTGAAGTGAGTAGAATGATAAAAGTAGGATTGCAGCATACATTTACTGTTTTTCTGGGGGAGGTTGAGCGTTTTATAAGGGTCAATAAGGCACTTTTTAAGAAACTTATAAGAGGGAGATGCACATGCAATGCAAGTATTGGTTCTGTGGGAAAGGAAGGTTTGCTCTTTATTGACTCAAAGAGAACACATAATTCAATATTGCCTGGGTTTTTTAGGCTGAATGTGCCCTTTTGTGGGCATTTTTTTTGTTGATTTTCGAAGCATTGTGAATGAATCTCTCTCCGAAATTTGCTTTGATTTGGAAGAAAACAGAACCACTTTATGCGGGTACTTCCAAAACAATTTGCATTTTTGTAGTGAAATTTTATTATAACAATGCTGTTTCATCCCTCCAACGCTAACAAAATAGCAGTAGAAAAGAGAGGGTGATTTCTTTGTTTTTTCTTTTTTTTTTTTTTATAATTCTTTTCTCTCTAAATGTATCAAGACTATTAAGGGTGTGACTAATTTATACAAATGTTTGAAATACCATACTTTTAATAAATGACATCCGTCCAATTTTATAGTACAACTCCTTGCAAACTTTTGTGGTCGACGTTCCGAATACTCCACTCAATTCTCATCGCACCCATAGTTATGACAAGAAAAGACATGAAGGAAATCTTTATATTTTACATTCAAATAACTTTTTCGATACTTCTATCTCAAAACGGTAGTACATATTGATCACTGGTTACATCTAAATAATAATCCAATTTCTTTTTTCTTTAGTAAATTACTTTATTTTTGTTTCTGTTTAGAATAAATACCCCCTTATTCAATGTATATTGTGATTAGAAGTTTACATTAAATATATTAATTTTCTTTCTGAAATTATGAATAGACAAATAATATTGTACGGGAAAAATTTCAAGTAAAACTTTATTCTTATAAATTACTTATTTCTTTTTTATAATATTCAAGCGTTGATTCCCGAACTCAACTTCTAATAAAAAAAACCACCTTTTTAATCGACAGAATAAATCAGACTAGACTGCCTATTGTATTCATATGGTAAACATATATAGGCAGGTACAAAGGCAAAAAAAAAAGTTGTTTAGATCTCTAAACAATTACCAAAAAATTTATGATCTAAGGTTTGATTTGGATGTATAACAGCAATAAATGTAAAGCCAAACTTCCATTTCTGAAAAGAAAACTAAAACTACAAGTTTTGTGGAAGCTCCTTTATAATTTAGTGAAGCAAACATCAACCATATATGAGAAAATCAAAAGATTCCATTTCAAGAAAATAAACAGTCTACTTTAGATTTCCAAAAGCAACGGATATTCCCATTACTTATGGATAAAGTCAAATCAAATATACCCTATGAGTCCTACACCCTCAGAACCCTTACCTATAAATACACAGTTGCACTTGCAAGTCCATCATCACCTCAAATCATACAACCACCAGTAAAAAACATCACTGACTAGAACCCGAACTCAAGAACGAAAACTAAGATGGCCAAGGCAACACGGTCATCTGCTTTGGCGTTTCTGTTTCTTGCAATTCTCGTAGCTGAAGCCTACACTAATACTCCAACTTCCACTACTCCACCACCTCCGCTTCCTCCAAAAGCCCCGACTCCTCCAAAAGCCCCTCCTCCCCCTACTCCGACTCCTCCAAAAGCCCCTACTCCGCCAACTCCGACGCCTCCAAAAGCCCCTACTCTGCCAACTCCCACGCCTCCAAAAGCCCCTACTCCGCCAACTCTGACCCCTCCAAAAGCCCCTACTCCGCTGACTCCGACCCCTCCAAAAGCCCCTACTCCACCGGCTCTGACCCCTCCAAAAGCCAGTCCTCCACCAAAAGCCGATGACAAAGACTTTGATGACTTGGAGCCATCACCGGCAGGACAAGAAAAGGCTCGATGCAAAGCCAAGAAAGGTTGCACTAAGACACTTGTCTGTCCCGCTCAGTGCCCTAACAAGAAGCCAAAACAGAACAAGAAACAAAAGGGTTGCCACATTGACTGCAGTGGCCGGTGTGAGGCAACTTGCAAGTGTAAGCCTCTTCACTTCAAATTATTATTATTATTAGTTTTTTTTTTTTGCGAATAGATATTGAGATTTGGTAGTTGTTGTTCTGAATAAGTGTTTATTATGTGGGATTTCAGGGAGAAAACCAAACTGCAATGGATATGGGTCTCTATGCTACGACCCTAGATTTGTAGGAGGAGACGGTGTCATGTTCTACTTCCATGGACAAAACGGGGGAAACTTTGCTATCGTATCAGACGACAACCTTCAGATCAACGCCCATTTCATTGGAACAAGACCACAAGGCAGAACCCGGGACTTCACATGGGTTCAAGCACTCAATGTTATGTTTGACGACCACAACCTTGTCATCTCAGCCAAAAAGGTTTCACAATGGAGTGATGACGTGGACGCCCTAAGCGTGAGATTTGACGGGACCGAGATGTACATTCCAGAAGACCAAGAAGCCGAATGGGGAGATGAAAGGAAGGTTACGGTTGAAAGAACAGATGAGAAGAACAGCGTTAGAGTGACAGTGAGCGGTTTAGTTGAGATGGATATTAGGGTTACGCCAATCGGGAAGCAGGAGAACCTGGTGCACAAATACGGGTTGCCTGAAAACGACGCGTTTGCTCATTTGGAGACACAGTTCAAGTTCAAGAACTTGTCTGATGAAGTTGAGGGGATATTGGGGAAAACTTACAGGCCGGGTTATGTAAGCACAGCAAAGACAGGAGTGCCTATGCCTATTATGGGAGGCGAGGACAAGTACCAGACCAAGTCTTTGATGTCGCCTCGTTGCTTGGCTTGCAGGTTTCAGAAGAAGCCTAAGGTTGCTGACATCTGATTCTTTTAAAATGGAGAAATAATATACTTAATTATAACTATATATGTCTAACAAATAAGAATGAATTTGTTTTGTATACAAATCAAGCAGGTAAGTGCTTGTGTTTGTTTCTCTTGTAATAAGAATGGTGCATCTAATTTGCCCATTATTTGTAACTTTATGTTTTTGTTCCGTTAATGGAAAGTAATTTGTTTTATTCATTAATGAATTATATTTTTAAACAGTTTAAGAAGCATTAAAGCCATGCCCCTAAGGGTTTATTCAATGAATGAGGAGAGGGGAGGGAGCTAATCAATATTTTTTCCACTATAATAAAAGTGTAGGCAGTCCCCTTACATGCATAATCGGCGTCTCAACGAGTCAAACATGTAACTTATTCGTTATATATACTAAATGCAAATACAACTCTTTAATTTCAGGACTTCCTTCTTAGTTAATATAAAACCTCTAGTAACTTTTATATTTATGGGGATTGTCATATAAATAATGCTTTTGCAATAAATATAATCAGGTGGATTACGGTTGCCACTTGCGTTCAACAACATAATTAACCAGGTTGATTTAA